>JAFLJL010004208.1:0-17324 GCA_018398815.1 Conus ventricosus | reverse complement strand
ACACACACACACACACACACACACAACACACACCAATAGTGACAGCCGCTGACAGGCGGACGAACCCAGGACAAACGCTACGTGACGGCTTCCAGCCCGATGACAACGCCTGGCGACTGCTGTGTGATGCTTGTCCTGCCAACAGCCACGCGCCGAGTGATGGGTTGGAGAACGATGCGTTGTTTGGTCATTTGTTTGCTTGTTGTTGAACCGGAGTCTGTTTTGGTGCAGAGGACAGATGCTCTATTTAACACTGCCTCGTTCTTTAGTGTACTGAATAGTACTGTGTTCTGTATTGTATTGCATTTATTGTGTGGTATTATATTGCTGCTGTACAGTAGAATCCGGTTATAAGAAAGTGCAGGGGAAAATTTTTTTTGTTTCTTATAGCCGAGTTTTCCCGTATCCGAGTCCTCGGTTATAAGAAAATTCCTTGGAATATCTTTCTTATAACCGAGGCCTCGGTTATAAGAAAATTCTTTGAAATATTTTCCTTATACCCGAGGCCTCGGTTATAAGAAAGTTCTTTGGAATATTTTTCTGATAACTGAAGTTTATAATTGACCTCAGTGAAGCGCCTTTTCTTCTGTACCAGTGATCTTGTTCGCTTTTATGTGTTCGGCTGCATATACATGCACCCTCTGGGTCGATTTCTGTAGTAAAATCGTCTGTATTAATACATAACCACCTTGAGTCTATTTTCGTTGATAAGAAATGTTTGCATAATGTCCCTTCAAGTAAAGAACATGAGAAGGCCCGTTTAAATCTGATATCCGTGTATGTATCAGAGGTGTTCAAGTTTTCAGTGCCCATGCATCGTATTACAATATGTACTGTCCATACAGGCCCACGGAGAGACAGACAGACAGGGGGTGGGGGGTGGGGGGGGTGGGGGTCAGAGATGGAAAGGAAAGAGGTGTTAAAACAATTCCTTTCATCAGAGAGAGAGAGAGAGACAGACAGACAGACAGACAGACAGACAACAGACAGAGACAGACAGACAGACACACAGATAGACAGACACACAGACAGACACACCGACAGACAGACAGACACAGATTTCGTGTCCGCCTAAACATTGACGTCTTTTTCTTTTAACCCATCACGAGTTTACTGAACGCTGCTCAATCTTGGACATTTCGTTCACACTGAATTGCTGTTTCTTTTGCAGCGGGATGGCATGGTGATATATGTCACTGAAACTGAAGAAGCTTTTCTTTTTCTTTTCATTTCATCACGTCGATTTAACTACAAATACACATATGCCATGTTGTGAATAATCTCTCTCTCTCTCTCTCTCTCTCTCTCTCTCTCTCTCTCTCTCTCTCTCTCTCTCTCTCTCTCTGTGCATGCTAGTGCGCACGTGTGTGTGTGTGTGTGTGTGTGTGTGTGTGTGTGTGTGTGTGTGTGTGTGTGTGTGTGTGTGTGTGTGTGTGAGAGAGAGAGAGCGTGCGTGCGTGTGTGGGCGCGTGTGTATGTGTGTAGATATGTGCGTGCGTGCGTGCGTGCGTGCGTGTGTGTGTGTGTGCACGCGGATGTGTATCTATGTGCGTGTGTGTGTGCGCGCGTGTGTATGTTCGCGCGCGCGTGTGTGTGTATGCGCGTGTGTGTGTATGTGTGTGTATACGCGTGTGTATATGTGAGTGTGTGTGCGTGTATGTGTGTGTGTATGTGTGTGTATGCGCGCGTGTGTGTATGTGTGTGTGTCTGTGCGTGCGTGTTTGTGTGTGCGTTTGTGTGTGTGTGTGTGTGTGTGGTGTGTGTGTGTGTGTGTGTGTGTGTGTGTGTGTGTGTGTGTGTGTGTTGTTATGCATGTGGACGATCCAGTCAGCACGTGGACACGAAGGGAACGAGGTGGATGGGGTGTGGAGGTGGTGGGGATGTGCATGCATTTGTGTGTTCTTCAATTTAACGTCTATCCACGTTAAGTGATATTAGACAATGTTAGAGGGAAAGGGGGGGTGGGGTAGAGGTATTAAGTAATATATTCAAAGGCTTTGAAGAAAAACAGCAAAAGCAGAAATAAAATAGACAACTATGAGCTAACAAAGAACTACTGATCAAAACACTCAACATCGGCTCCAGTTTACAGAACAGAATAAATGGGACTTTGATGTAATGAAACTGCAATTTTACACATCAGTGATAAATCGGATACAACTTGATTCAGAGAACATTTAGGTAGGGATGGTAGGTAAGGTTTTAAGTGCTCACATTGAAAAAGGATGTGATTATTTGTAATTTTTCCGCCACAAAGGCATGTTATGTTCTTACAAAACTTTGTCTTAAAAGCATTCAATTTGATCTTATAAATCAAAGAAATTATAATCCGTGAATAAGGCAAGCTACATTGATGAGATGAATTAAGTGTGTCAATGTTTATTAGCTGGCGTGAGTGAGTATCTAGAAAACTTCCAGAACTTTTTAGTTTTTTTCTAAAATGTTTCCAGCACGCATTTTCTAATAGACTGTATCCCTCATGGACAGACAATGGAATACTGACACATTCTGACCTGCTTGTATTTCTTGCTCCCCGCTTTGCTGCTCTGTCGACCCTCTCATTAAACTGAATACCACAGTGAGAAGGAACCCAGCAGAAAGAGATACTCGTACCCCTTATAACCAAAAAATGTATTAATTCATGAATGTCTGTAATTAAATCTTTTCTTATTGTTGTTGATTTGCTGAGGGCAAATAAAACCGATTTTGAATCGACACAAAAGAGGGCCTGAAGTGTTGGGTAAGAAAGATCAAGAAGATAATACAGGGCCATTAAGGAAAGTGCTTGCTCGTGTCTTTTTCTTTCTCCGCCCAGGGACAAGTTACAAAAACAGTACTGTACGCTCAGCTATGCTCTAGACAGTCAGACAATGGACAATTCTATTGGAACGCTTGTTTGCATATGTCAACGTTAATCATGAACTACAATTGTGTTTGTGACCTCTGTCATTTATCAGATGTGGGTTTTTTCACATCCTGCATAGCGCCGCCGCCGCCCCTCCCCTCTCTTCCCCCCCCCCCCCCCCCCCCCCCCCCCCCCCCCCCCCCCCCCCCCAATCCTTTTTTCCCCTCCCCAGTCGCCAGAACTTTCTTGTATCCGTGCAAAACCCTCCCTTGGGGAGAGCAAAACGTGTTTCTAATAGCCGAGTTTTCTTGTAAGCGAGTTTTCTGTATCCGAGTTTTCCTAAGTAAGAAAATAGAACACGCTCGGCAGGGAAAATTTTTTTGCTTTCCAATAACCGATTTTTCTTGTAACCGAGTTTTTTATAACCGGATTATACTGTATTCAGTGCATTTCACTATTCTGTAATGTAATGTACCTCAATACCTTACAGTCTCTTTGTGTTGTATTGTGTTTTTTTCTTTTCTTTTCTTTTCTTTCTTTCTTTTTTTTTTTAAAAATCATTTCTTTCCTTTTATTAGGCAACAGTTTATCACTTGAACATTCTGATAGGTACATATACGATGACGTATTTCACAATTGACTTTCGAGTTTTCTCAAATCCAGCTCTCTTTCATACATGAACTGAATGTGAGGAGTACCATATTGAAATTTTCCAACGCACATCTTAGCTATAAGAATAAGGTGATTGATATATCTGATCATTCTTTTGCGTATAGCCACTCTTTTCCGTAATTCCAAGTAAAGCTTCAGTTCTGGCTACCACCATGTGAACATTAAACTTCTGCAAAATAGTATTTTCTACACATGACCAAACAGGTTTGATTTTGTAACTGTCAAAGAAGAAGTTCTCAACAAAATCCACTTCACCCTTGCAATAGGTACAGTTATTATCAGTGGCTAGGCCCATTTTAAACAGCAGTATGTTTGTCGGGTAAATATTATGTAGGATCTTCCAATGTAACTCTCTAAGTCTGCTTTCTGAGGTTGCTTTTATGGCTAAACTCCAATAATTTTCATCCAAAGTGATTCCGAATTTATTGTGCCAAAATTTTTCACAAGAGGGGGTACAGTATTGATCTTGAGTTAAATGAATGCGAAACATCTTTGCTGTTCTCAGGGAGTTGTCATTGGAACTAACATATTCTTTCTTATGTTCATCAAAAACATAACCTGGATTGGCCCTTAGAAATGATGATACAGACAGATAAACCACCATATACTGCATGTAAAGTTCAGCGGAAGGCCCCAAGATTTCTTCGACCTCTCTAAATGTTAAGAGTAAGTTAGTTCGTAGCATATCGTGTATGTGCGTTATACTTTTTTTTGCCCACTTTGAAATATATCACTTGACCCTGGTAAGTGATATTGCCATTATTCCAAAGGCATTCCATGTGATGGTTTTTTTTAGGTATATATTTTGTTATTCAAAAGCCATGTTGTTAGCAGTTCCCGCCAAAAAGTTGAGGGAATGTCCTCCAAACCGTTTATAATTTTTTTATCCCAACAGTTGAGTTTAAAAAAGAAAAATCTTTTCCAAAAGTTGAAAAGTATGCCCTTGGAATCCAGGACGATTGGCATTCAGCTAAGGCCTCAGACAACTTGACCAGCCATTCACATTGAAATGACTGCTGCAACACCCTCATATCAGTCATATTTAAACCTCCCTTTGAGAAGTCGTTTATAACTACACGTCTTTTCACTTTTTCAAATGCTTTTCGATTGCAGTGTATCTTTCTCCACAGAAATCGAAATAACAACGTGTTCATTTCCGATTAGACTTTTTCTGGTAATGAAATTACTTTCATTACATAATGTGATACTAAAAAGCTTTTTATGACACAGATTTTGCCCAAATTACGTAAATTGCGTTTTTCCCAAACAAAAATAGTTCGTTTAATTATTCTTATTCTTTCTTTCGGCTAAACCAGGTGTGGGTAGCCGTCGGGTCTGAAACCTCGGTGGTTAGGCTCGGGCTGTGTCAGCCCTACTGCATGTGAAGACTGACTCCCGGCGGAACGAGCGAAAGAGATCATCGGTGATCCAACGGTTGTGAAGGCGGTGGCAGCAAGCGTTGTGGAGCGCTACGAGCATGGACGTGACACCCTGAGAAGTCCTGATCATCCACTGCAGCCTGGCAGTCTCCCGTCGTAACGGTTCTCCGTGCCACTGGATCAAGGCTCCCCAGGCCGAGAGAGTGGGATTACCCCCGTGCAACGATTTTCCCACCTTCACGCACAGGTCCGTTATGCAACTCATCACCGATCTGTCAACGCACGCACCTCAAGTCCTGCGGCGATGGGCACGTGGCGAAGCAACAGGTGGAGATGACCACTGGCAGTTGTAGTCACAATCCTGCACGTAGGCGGTCCATGGGCAGGTGGTCGTTCTTTTTCCTGAATCCGAGGGCAACAGGAGAGTCTGGCAGCACCCGTGGGCGACTGGGCAGCCTCTTTAGGACAGCACTGCCCACCCCCGCATGGGGGAGGGGGCTAGAAAAGGTCCCCCGAACAAATGCTTGCCCTTTACAGTCTGGTCAGCTTACCGCGGTTGACAGACCCATCCATTTTGCGGTCAAAAAATGCAAAAGAAAAAGCATAGAAAACTCCTTTTAGGAGCCTGGAACGTTCGAACATTAATGGACAGAGCCAGTACGTCGAGACCGGAGAGAAGAACAGCGCTTGTCGCGAATGAACTCCAGCGATACCGAATAGACATTGCTGCACTCAGCGAAACCCGACTTGCTGATGAAGGCTCCCTAAGAGAAGAGGGAGGTGGATACACTTTCTTTGGAAGGGAAAGCCACAAGCCGAAGACAGGATCCATGGCGTTGGATTCGCCATCAGGACAGCCCTGCTCAAAAGCATACCTGTGCTCCCGGTTGGCATCAATGAACGCCTCATGAAATTGCGTATCCCCCTCAGCAAGTCAAGACACCTCACAATCATCAGTGTGTATGCACCCACGCTCACGAGCCCAGACGACACCAAAGAGCTGTTCTACGAACAACTTGACCAGGCCATCAGGTCAACTCCTCAAAATGACAAACTCGTCATCCTTGGGGACTTCAACGCCAGAGTAGGAAGAGACTATAGCAGCTGGGAAGGCGTTCTCGGCAGACACGGAGTAGGCAAGGTCAACGACAACGGCCTGCTCCTCCTCAGCAAGTGTGCGGAACACAGCCTCTGCATCACCAACACCTTGTTCAGGTTGGCGGACAAGTTCAAGACCACCTGGATGCACCCGAGGTCGAAACACTGGCACATGATTGATTTCATCATCGTACGCCAACGCGACATCAAGGACGTCCGGGTGACCCGCGTCATGAGAGGTGCTGAATGCTGGACTGACCACAGGCTGGTCAGGGCTGTAATGACCCTGCACATACCACCGCCACACAGAAACCGACCAAAGACTGTCAGGGCCTCCTACAATGTCGCAAGACTGAAAGACCCGACCTGCCTCTCCAGTTCCAACAACTACTTGAAGAAAAGCTCCAAGACGGTCTGACCCCTGAAGATGGAACAGAAAAATGGTCCTCTTTTAAGGACATGGTCGCTGAGACTGCAAAAGAGGTCCTCGGAGCAAAAACCAGAGCCCATGAAGACTGGTTTGACGAGAACGATGAGAAGATCAAAGAAGCCCTCCATGCCAAGAACAAGTCTTACATCGAGTGGCAGAATGACCCATCGTCCGTCCCCAAACGCGAGAGATTCAAGACTCTCCAGACCAAAGTGCAGACCGACCTACGTCTGATGCGGGACCAGTGGTGGCAGGACAAAGCGACTGAAGTCCAAGGCTACGCCGACTCTCACAACGCCAAGAAATTCTTTGGCTCGTTGAAGACAGTCTTCGGACCCTCAGCATCAGGCTGCTCCCAGCTACTGTCCTCCGACGGCGCAACCCTGATCAAGGACCAAGAAGGACTAAGCAAGCGCTGGCAAGAACACTTCAGCAACCTGCTCAACAGGCCCTCGTCAGTCGACTCGGATGCCTTGAACCAGATCCCTCAGCAGCCGATACAAGACACACTTGCAGTACCCCCCCCATTGCAGAGATCCAGAAAGCAATCCTCCAGACGAGCTCCGGTAGAGCATCAGGAAAGGACGGAATACCTGCTGAGATCTACAAGGCGGCAGGCCCCAACGCCCTAAAAGCCTTTCACGATGTCCTGCGGAGTATCTGGGAGGAGGAGAAGATGCCAGATGACTTCCGTGACGCCTGATTGTCTCCCTCTACAAGAACAAGGGAAGCAAAGCCGACTGTGGGAACTACAGAGGCATCTCGCTACTCTCCATTGCTGGAAAGATCTTTGCCAGAGCCATCCTCAACAGACTCATCACTGTTTCCGAGCAGAACCTCCCCGAGGCGCAGTGCGGCTTCAGACCCGGCAGAAGCACTGTCGACATGATTTTTGCTGTCAGACAGCTTCAGGAGAAGTGTATCGAACAAAACATGCCCTATACTCTGTTTTCATTGACCTGACCAAGGCCTTTGACACGGTCAACAGGGAAGCTCTTTGGACAGTCCTCGAGCGCATTGGATGCCCGCCAAAGTTTGTGAAAATGATCAAGCTCTTCCATGATGGCATGACCGGCCAGGTCCTCTCCAGTGGAAACGTGACGGAAGCCTTCGAGATCAGCAATGGCGTGAAGCAGGGCTGTGTCTTAGCTCCGGTCCTCTTCAACGTCTTCTTCACCTGCATGCTGTCCCACGCTGTCCAAGACCTGGAGAAGGGAGTCTACTTCCGCTATCGTCTGGACGGCTCCCTCTTTGACCTTCGTCGCCTCACTGCCAAGACAAAGAGCATCAAAGATCTCCTTCAAGAAGTCCTCTTTGCCGATGACTGCGCACTGGTGGCCCATGCAGAATCCGATCTGCAAACGATGCTTGACCGCTTCTCCGATGCTTCAAAGCTCTTCGGCCTGACAATCAGCCTCGGAAAGACTGAGGTGCTTCACCAACCCGCACCAAACACCAACCCCTCGGCACCCACCATCGTCATTGACGACTCCCCGCTTGCGGACGTTGAACATTTCAGATATCTAGGAAGTACCATCTCCTGTGATGGCTCCCTGGACAGGGAAGTTGATGCCCGAATCAGCCAAAGCAAGCCAGGCGCTGGGAAGACTCCGCAACAGAGTGCTTAGTCAACACAACATTCGGCTGACTACAAAACTGAGAGTTTACAACGCAGTGGTCTTGCCCTCTCTCCTCTATGGGTGCGAATCTTGGACACTGTACCACAGACACGTCAAGAAGCTGGAGAACTTCCACATGCGAGCTCTTCGCTCCATACTCGGAATCCATTGGCAGGACCGTGTTTCCAACCTCGAGGTCCTGGACCGTGCTCACACTACAAGTATCGAGTCCATGCTCATCAAGGCCCCGCTTCGATGGGTGGGGCATGTCATCCGTATGGAAGAGCACCGTATGCCAAGGCGACTGCTGTATGGAGAGCTTCTGCACGGCAAGAGAAACCAAGGACGCCCAAAGAAACGGTACAAGGACTCGGTCAAATCAAACTCCAGTGGTGCGAACTCAAACCAAAAGAACTAGAGGAGTGCGCCAGTGACCGACCTCTGTGGCGGGCCACAATTCACAAAGCCGCTACCAAGTTCGAAAGTACTCGACGCCAAAAGCTGACTGCCGCCAAGGATCAACGTCACAGAGCAGCAGCAGCAGTGATCACGACAACGGACTTCCAGTGCCCCACTGTTCCAGACTCTGCGCCTCCAGATTGGGGCTGCAGAGCCACCTCCGCGTACATCGATGAGCTGCAGAAACGCTAACGTCATCTTCGGATCTTTCTGTCAAGTTCTTCTCAATCGCTGAAGCAGGGCAGAGATTGGAAAAGTATGTACCTAAAATTTTGATATCTTTAGCCCATCGCAAACCAAATCCTTCAGTTTTGTTGTCCTTATACTGCCCAAGCCACATGGCTTCTGACTTTGTTCTGTTAATAGATAGACCAGACAATAGTTTAAAAGCATCCAATATTTTAAGTGCTGTTACTATATTGTTTTTGTCTTTCAGAAGTAAAGTCACGTCGTCCGCGTATAATAAGGTTTTCACAATTCTTCTAATATGTTCAGTACCAGACAAATCATCAAAATAAATACCTTTTATAACCTTATCATGTCGAAGTCTAATAGCAAGTAATTCTATGGCTATGACAAAGGCAAGGGGGGAAAAAAGGACACCCCTGTCGGATGCCACACTTTAAATCAAAATCTTCTGATATCCAGCCATTATATCAAACTCTACTTCGGGTGTTAGCCATTAAAACACCTAACCACTTGACAAACTGAGCCCCGAAGCCGAATCGTTTTAAAAGCACTTTGGCTTCACAAGGGGAGTATTGTGCATGTTTATGTCTGTATTTTTTTGTCGCTGAGGAAGGCATTTTGCCGAAAATTTCTTGTCCTGTTTTGTGTCGTGCATTAAATCGTCGTTACTTCACACTTTGTTTTGTGTGCTCTTCTGCTTTTTTGTTGTGTTTCAGTAACGCCGCAGTTTGTTTCATTTGCCGTTTAAAAGCAGTTATGAATTTCTTGGAAACACTGTCAAAGGCTTTGTAAAATCTAAAACTAGTAATACCCTGGTTTATTCTTTATCCTCAAGTATTCTATTATATTATCAATAAGTCTGAGGTTATATGCAATACTACGGCCTTTAATATAGCCTGCTTGGTCCTCATTGGCTATTAGTGGGATGACGTTATTAATTCGATGTGCAAGGCACTTGGCTAGGATCTTGTAGTCCGTGTTGGTAAGAGAAATTGGCCTCCAGTTTGAGAGCTTGCTTTTTGAAAGATCTTTCCCTTTATGAATATGCGTAATAAGGACAGTTGATTGGCTAAAAGTCAATGCACATTTTTCAAAAGAAGTATTAAATGCATTCACCAGATAGGTACTCAACTTCCCAAAAAATACCTTCATAAATTCTGTGGTTAATCCATCTAACCCTGGAGAAGAACCGTTTTTCATGCTCTTCAATGCACTTGCTAGTTCTTCACAAGTGATTTTACCCTCACATCTTGCTATCTGTTCATCATTCAGGCGAGGTACACCACAGCCATTTAAAAATAACTCAACTTCCTCTTCAACAGTTTCACTGTTATTCTTATGACTATGTAACTGTTTAAAATACTCTTTCTGAGCATTCAGAATTTGAAACTGATTGGTGACTACCTACTACCTGACCATTCTCAAGTTCTAGTTTTGGCGTAAGTTTATCGTTAGCTCTAGATTTTTCGAGATTTAACAAGAACTTAGTATTTTTGTCACCTTTTTCTATCCAGTTCATCCTAGAGCGTACCTGAGCACTTTGTGTTTTTTCTGGTTCAAATAAATCATACTGCGGCCTAAGCTGTTCACGTTTTTGAACAGCCTCCAAATTGTGCGGATCTTTTGCAAGCAAAGAATCAAAACGCTGTAAATCAGCCTGTAAACTCGTGAGTTTATTCTTTCTATTTACTGCTCTTTGTTTACTGTATTGTAAGGTTTCCTTTTCAAGTTCTAATTTAAGCATCTCCCATTTCATATCGTGTGTTAAATTTGCATTGGCTGTATCCAAGTCAAAGGTTTCAATTACTCTATTGATCTTATCAATGTATTGCTTTTCTTTTAATAGTGCATTATTAACTTTCCAGTAGCTTGGTCCACGCTCTGCATTGCAACTCTTCAAAGTTACATAGACACCCCTATGGCCAGATTGGGGAAAGGGACTAATGTTACATTCAAGCACAGCACCAATAACATTCTTATTCAGTAATATGCAGTCTAAACGTCTTGCAATAAAGACGCCTTTCACCACACGAGACCAGGTAAATTCTTTTTCGTCGATGTTGAACAGTTGCCAGGCATCATATAGATCACAGGATTCTGCTAAATTCTGAAAGCTTTTAACAACACTCTCGGGGTGCTTTTCACCAGAGATGATATCTAATTCATTATCCATTACTGTATTGAGGTCATGACACACTACTAGTTTTTCACAATCAAGATTATTCAAAGTATTAACAGTGGTGTTAAAAAAATTTTCAACTTCGCGTGTTCCGTTTGGAGCATAGACATTACAAATATAAATTTCATCCCCAGTACACATCACCTTTACTATAATACAACGTTCGCTCGAGTATTCAACTTCCTATTCGTATGGGAATTGTTTACGAAACAATTGCGCGCTGGTGACCTACTCGTTTTTGAGTGAACCAGTATTTTAGGAAGAAGAAGAAGATCAACTGACCTTTACATCTAGCTGATCCTTCGGCATACACCAGATCCCCGCCCCATTCCTTCCTCCATGAACCTATTACTGCTTCAGTAACGTATGTTTCTTGCAAACAAATGACATCGTAATTATTTTCTTTAAATTTTCTAAACAGCGTTTTTCTTTTACTTCTTAGTCCATTAACATTCAATGACATAATACTGAATATAGCCTTCAGGGCAGTCCTAAAGCCGAACAATGGTCAAACATGAGGGAGACAGAGTGTAGATAAAATCATTCTCATGTGCTGGCGACGTCATCCTGATCGCTGAGCTCATGGTCGCCATCAGAGAAGCCCTCTGCCGTCCTGGAATGCTTCGCTGGTCTAGCGGATCTGTGGTAGTGCTCTCTGTCTCTGTCCACTGAGCGACGTCGTTTGCTACTGTCCGAACGAGAGCGATGATCGCTGACACTGCTGAAGCCGACCAGAGTGCTCTGACGCTCCGCTCTCCTCCCTCTCTCCCTGCCTGCCCACTCTTTGACTTCGGGGCTTCGCTGACTGTTGGCGGCGCCATGGGGGTCGAGCTGATTGGCTCCGAAGTGAACGATGACGGGGGAGGGTCAGTGTCACACACACTTAGAGTCACGCCTCTCAAACACATACCTTGCACATGTAGTAAGTTACGTGCTTCCGCTGTTGTGGGATAAATTCTCCATAAACCATGATTTCTTGAGCCCCGCAAATGGAGCATTGTCCGCTTGTCCTTTCCGCAGCTAGACACACACTGAGCACTGAAGGGTGCTGATTGATTGCATCGGGGGTGTCCTTATTTCGCACAAAAACCGGCAGTACTCTTTCCGACATCTTAACTAAGTGTTCAGAAAGAAAACACGAGAACCCAAACAAAACAAAACCAGAGTAAAACAAAGGAGGATGGGGAAACAGAGCAAACAAATCTAAAAAAAAAACGAAACAAAAGAACTGGGTGGCAAGAGAACGACTAAGTTGAAAATTCAGCTGTGAACATTCAGTCAAAGCTGAGCGCACGAGCTCCGGTCGACACGTCCTAACGCATCGAGCGCAGCTCACCGAATCCCTGGAAGGCGGATTTCGTAGAACTGTCTAGACTGGCATGCTTCCCAGTCTTGTAGATGTGAGACTGCTCCACCCTGCTGTCACATGAGGCTCTGTGAGTTCACTCAGAATCCATCGTCTGTTGACACCGAGTAGAAGACAAATACCCGGTCTGACATCACTTTTCCCGGTGCCCTCTGAATGATTGTCCCATTCTCTGGGAGGTCTGCTGTGCGCTCCCAGTCACCCACTCCATCCCTAAACCCCGATTCCATGTTTGTCATGTCACAGCTGTTCCAGATCACGATTTTCATGGCCTCCTTCCGTGTAGAATGTCGTCGTTGGAGCTTCTGGTGGCGCAAACTCAGGACATTTTTCATGCTGATCCATGAAAATGAGAATGATGATGCCACGGATTTCCATATCCGGTCTGAGACTTCATGACAGGGCTGTATTCAAGGCTTACTTTCGTAATATATACCAGCGTCAACCAGGCCGAGAGATACAGACACATGCAGTGTCTGTCTGGAAATTTGAGCAACTCTCAGTGACGCAACTATTAAGTAGATGAATATACAAGTGACGATGCCTTGCTTGACAATGAATAGATAACAGACAAGAACTGGACAGCTTGCTTCAGATTCTTGGCATGATGACACATTGTTCCGGATCGATTTACTACACTACATTGCCATTGAAGCAGTGCGGCGCACCACTTAAGACGGAGAGAAACGGGCACGAAAACCCAGCCGGTCGATCCGACAGGTATCTTACTGCATGCACCAGTGGGACAGTGCCACGGCTCCAACTTTGGGCATTTTGCGGGGGTTTCGTTATTTATGATTTGCCCGCAAAGAAACGGCTCATCGCTCTAAACCGTATGGGTGTACGTCTTTAGAATGGAACCATTGTCATGTAGCAGAGTCATCCATTACAATCGACAATAGAGACCGGATGTACACTCTTCTCTGTGCAGCTGACTACCGGAAATGGACGGGAAAAGTTTTTTCATTGTATATTGACAACAAGAGAAAGGAGCGGAAAGGAGAAGAGAGTGGGGGTGGGGACGGGTCGGAGTAAAGTAGGGAGGGGAGTGAGGAGGGGAGGAAGGTGCTTGTTAATCTCGTGCTGTTCTGTATCCGGAAAGTGTCTTCCGTTCAACCTTATCACTATTGTTACCAGCCGCAGTGGCAAAGTTGTTAGAGTCGCGGACTCCCGGTTGGGAGATCGTGGGTTCGATTCCCATCTGAGCCATGTGGGATGTTTCTGCCCCGACCGGCTCCTATCTAGAGTTGAGTTTGCTAAGGGTTCAACTGGGAAGACTGGGACCACACAGTCCAGTTTTATCCATTTAATAGATGCGTCTCTGAGAACTGCTCAAATTTCTGACCAACACTGCAGGTGTCTGGATCTCTCGGGCCTGGTTGATGCCGGGATATATTATGACAGTAAGCGTGGAGTACAGCCCTGTCATGAAATCTCAAACCGAAATAGAAATCGTAGCATCATCTTCATCATCCTCATTCTCATCGATCAAGCATAAAAAAAAGTCTCAAATCCTGTGGCCCTTAATGCCCTGCTTTCATGGTGACCACAGTTTTGATGTCCTCTCCACGTCTGTGCCTTTGGTTTGATTCCGTCAGGGCCACCGGTATTGGCGAGTTCATGGGGTCTGTCGTTAGACGGACGTGGTGGCGCGTTCCGCGGGAGAGCTCACTCACGCCGGCTCAGCGACTAACCAATTATTGTCGTTAGTAGGGGGCTTAGTAGGTGGTGTAGGCACCACTGAACTCCACCGAAGTGACTCGGCAGTGTGTCTGCCTCTTGACTTGACTTCACTGCTCTCTGTGGATTGCCGGTGCCGGGGCTGAGGCGGGACTGACTGGGCTGTAGCTGTGGACGGGGTTTCGGAAGGAACGAAGTGGGTGCACTGCCACTGAGGTGGCACAGAAGATGGGACAGCAAAAACCAGTACGAAACAAAACAAAACAAAAGACAAAAAAAACAACAAACCTTAATATTGTTGACATTTTTGGAGTTATTGGCTGTTGTTCTTGTATTCGTTCAGGAGGTTATGCGTGCGGGGGTGGTGGTGGGGGGTGGGAGGGGAGATGGGACAGGAGAAAGCGTGGGAGAAAATAGATGGAGGGAGAGGATGGTTGTCTGAAAAGACAAAGAAAGGGTGTCGGAATGAGGTGAGACGGGGACGGCAGCGACTGACTGTTGTCCTGTGGTCGTCTTCGAGCTCTGTGGCAGTTATTCTGTCGGGAGTAAATCACGCTAGCGACTTGATACATTCCTTTTTTGTCATAAATCGTTTCAGGGGTGAGGGTTAGCATCAAATCCGCTTACCGGTACTCGGTCTGATTCGTGTAGTTTGAAAGCCAGGCGACTGCAAGGGCGGGAGGAGTGGGGGCGGGGAGGGGGGGGGGGGCGGGGGGGAGGGCAGAGGACATATCAGTGTCAAGTTGCTTGCTAATGATAGGGATATGACTTGTTAATCGATTCGTATGGATTCACACGAGCAGACAGACGGGAATACTTCGTTGGAAGTCCCATAGTTTTAATCACGATAGCCTTCGATGCATGCTGCCATGATGGTCGGTTACACTCCATAAGTAGAACATGCGTCAAACTACAATAACAGTTGTTCCCTTACATCACACTGATTCATTTCAATACATTACAATCAGGACTGTCACATCGTCAACAACCGATTCGTTTTATGACGTCATTTACAAGTAGGCAGTGGGTCAAGGTTACAGGGCGCATAGTTTAAGTACGATCTGTGTTGTCATGTCTGCTAGACGATTCGATCCGTGCCCACACATCCACACACATACAATATGTACATTCACTACACACACATACAATGATAAAAAAATGGCAACACCAATGTTAGGTAGGTACTCAAGGTCTGACCAGCGCGTTGGGCTAATGTGTAGGTCAGACATCTGCCTAAGTCAGCCACGAGATCCTCTTCTTAAATTCTCTTATCTTAGTTATTAATTCATTTATCCATCACCCTTAAATCATGTGCAGTGTGGTCTCCAATCTTTCCGGATGTGGTGTCGCGGATATTGACTAGTCTGCACACAGTGACGCTCCTTGATGAAACTGAAACTGATTCGATGTCGTAAGCAGCACTCGTTTGGAGTTATGGGTGTTGTGTTTATTTCATCATGGGAGAGCAAGAGTTACCGTACTTGTTCGTTAAATAATCGATGTGCACTTCAGCCAATAACATATACCACTATCAGATGGGCCCCAGTGATACAAAGACATGCCGTGTTGATCAGGGAAAAAAATGGCAATACAAACTGGGTTTACTAGATCGTCAGTCGACTGGCGCAAACACATCACAGAACAGAAACGACGTGTTTCGACCTATCGCTGTTTTTCAGGAAAGATAAACAAATAAGTCAAATAAAAAACCAAACGATAAGCGCAGAATGAATGACTTAACTCTTTTAGGCTAGACGGGGAGGTTATGGCGGAAGTCATGTTCTGTTGGTCTGACTAGAAACAGGGGGTGTAACTATAAAGTTCTGGAAGGGAAAAGGAGAATAGTAAATAAATAATTATTAAAAAATGAAATAAATTGCTGTAAAAACAAAATTGATTTGAAATGATCATTTTACACACACACACACACACACACACACACACACACACACACACACACACAACACACACACAGATATACACACATATAGCTCAGTTGGTAGAGCGCCCGACTCGTAATCTTGGTGATCCTGGGGTTGCGGGTTCGAACCTCCGCCGGGGCGTTTCGGTACAGGGGGATTTTTCCCTCGGAGTTAACATTGGTTCCGACTCCTTTTCCCATACAGTCCTTCGAATGAGACTATAAACCGAGGTTCCGTGTGTGAACGCACGCATAACATCTTGCACACACGTAAAATCCCATCACCAACTTTCGGAAGAGTAGGCCAGTTTGGCCGTTGGTATGGATGACACGTTACACATAGCATGTACCCTGCGTGAGAAATGGAAAGAATGAAGGAAGTAAGGAAAATGAGTGATCGATATTGAACGATACTGACTGGATGACACGGGAAACGACTGAATGAAGCGCCGGCTGGCAGCTCTTCAGTCGGCACTACCCAGGTAGGCAGCCGTTGTGTAAACGAGTGTTGATTGTAAAGCGCTTAGAGCTTGGTCTCTAACCGAGAATAGGCGCTATATAAGTATTCATTATATATATATATATATATATATATATATTATATATATATATATATATATATATATATAATACAGTCAAAGATGATACAGTCAAAGATGCTTGACCACAGCTCAAGAGAAAGTGTGTTTCTTTCACGGCATATCGCCAGCGCATCACCTGATAGATATCAATAAATAAACAGAAAAAGGAAAAGATCTGTCAAAACAAACAAAAGGGTTTAAAAGTTTCCAACTCGCACACGCTCGCACTCACACACCACACACACACACACACACACACACACACACACACACACACACACACACACACACACACACACACACATACACGCGTGCCCACGCGGACGCGCACACACATACATACATACATACACACACATATGCATGCACACGCACGTACACACACATACGTACGTACGCACGCACGCACACACACATACACACACATGCATGCGCGTATGCACGCGCGCGCACACACACACACACGCGCACGCACACACACACACACACACACACACACACACCACACGCACGCCCGGTCGGCTGGGTCAGTGACTGTCAGCTGGGCCAGTCGGTTAGTGCCACAACAGCCCATGCCGGGGTTAAAAGACGAGAAAGTCTCAGTCTGAAAGCGGTGAAGGGGTTAAGCGAACTGTACCGGAAAGAGGCTGACGTGGGAAACGGGTGATAGTCTCCCTTGAGGAATGGAAGAACTAACTCCCTGTGGTGGTTGTGGTGGTGGTGTCTCCATGAATACACACTGACACTCTTCATTTCAGGCCAGTGCTGCGGTATCCGGTGACCTGCACGGCGACATTAGCAGGGTCAAGGTCTGTCTGCGTGGTGCGCTCACTTCATTGTCTGCGTGCGGACTGCAGCCGTTGACCACGCCTGAAGATCAGGTCTGCACAAACAACAAAAAAAAAC
>JAFLJL010004207.1:0-17112 GCA_018398815.1 Conus ventricosus | reverse complement strand
ACTCAGCTGTAGCAAATATGTACGAATTCTTTTAACACACACACACACGTACACGCACACACACACATGCACACACACACAACACACACACACACACACACACACACACACACACACACACACCACACACACCACACACACACACACACACACACACACACACAATGCCTTGGTTTCTGTCGAAAATAATGAGATCTTTTTGTGAAACTCGGCTGTAGCAAATATGTACGAATTCTTTTCACACACACGCACGCACGCACGCACGCACGCACGCACGCACGCACGCACGCACGCACGCACGCACGCGCACGCACACACACACACACACACACACACACACACACACACACACACACACACACACACACACAATGCCTTGGGTTCTGTCGAAAACAATGAGATCTTTTTGTGAAACTCAGCTGTAGCAAATACGTACGATTTCTTTTCACACACACACACACACACACACACACACACACACACACACACACACACACCGCGCGTGCAGAATCCAGGTCCAGACGCCGTAGAGCCGTGTTCTCTTCCGAGTTACTGAGCTACAGTCAGCAACTGAGCATATGGCAGAACTGTACCAAGGGGTCACTAAGCAGGGGACCTAACTCTTGGTCTGCGGCTTCAAAGATTGTCTCTCTTGAGCAGTCTATCTTTTTCTATGTCTGTGCTCTGGGCTCATACTAGCCGTCAACACCAACAGTGCCTTCCAGTGAATGAGAGCCGGCACAGACTTCAGATGAAGTGTTTCTGGAACTGGCTCTCCCACATGCTGGCTAAAAGCCTTCATGGCCTCCTTCTGGCAGTTGGTGAAGACTGTATTGCCCAAGCTGGCTGGGGCAGTGCCGCCCGCCGATGAAGCCCACCAGCCTTTTCCAGTTTCCACATGGCCCCAGTAGCCATGCCATTGCCTGTCTAAGTGCCTGTGTCCGACCCTGCAAAACAACCTTTGATGAAGATGGCAACCTTTCATCAAATATGCCAGGCAGATGGTGGATGAAGGCATGAGCTTAGGATACTTGTTAGCCTCCCCACACCCAGGAATCAAACACTTCTTGCCCCTCTTTTGGGTTTCCTGGCATGTGGAACCGGCCTCCTTTGCCTTCCTGGATCTGTGGCGATGTACAGACATGTGCTTGGGAGAAGTTCTGGCATCCTGGATCTCAGCAGTAGGGTTTGAGTCCGTGCATCTATTCCCTGTTGTGGGCCCTTTGTCGGAGGATTCCCTGTCCCTTTCACTAGATCCTATAAGGCCTGTCTCGGGTTCCTCCTGACACACATACATACTATCCACACAGACACACACACATACAAACAAAAACAGATACACAAACGGACACACACACATGCACACACAAAGACGTTGTCCATTGGTCAAGTAACCAAGGGCTGGTAATGCGTAGAGTTAGATGTGTACTCACCGAATAAGTATGTACTCAGGAAGAGCGCAGGAAGGAAAACTAAGTTATAGGAAGGAGATGGCTTGGGGACACTGACTAGACAGGTTGTTTGGAGCTGCAGAACGAGATTCGCCTGTAATCTACCATTACCAGGTAAGGTATAGACAGATAGGGAGAGAAAAGAGAGAGAGAGAGAGAGAGAGAGAGAGAGAGAGAGAGAGAGAGAGAGAGAGAGAGAGAGAGAGAGAGAGAGAGAGAGAGAGAGAGAGTTAAAAAAAGGTAAAAAAGGGAAAAGAATTTATTTTTTATTCAGATTTTGAATAGATTACAAACAGGGAGAAAGTAAAATGCCGTTTGCCCCTTTGCTCCCCACCAAATTTTTGGGGCGAAAGGGGCCCTAAAAGCCGCCTTTCCTGTTTCTGAAAGAAACCCAAAAAAATAACCCCCCACAAACAACATACTGGGGGTTATCCGTTTCAATACTAATTTACAAGTTTTCAAGGGTAGCGAGGAGAAAGTACCAAAACTGAACCGCCCCCAAAAGGAAACGTGGGGAAAACTAAGCATTTATGAACGCGCCATAACACGGTGGGTACTGGCTATCCGTTTTCGCAAAACCCGTTAAGGGTTAAAGTTCCCCTTAGAACAACAACAGCAACGGGAGGGGGCACCACGAACACCACACCACCACACCCACCACAAACCTCACTCACCACTCACCACAAAAAACCACACTCACACCCCAAAATCACACGACAACACACACACACACACCCCCCAAACACACCACACACATAAAACCCCAAAACACGTAAAAGCTCTCTCCCCACGCCACTTTTTAAAAAAAAATTTGTTCCCTGGTTACAGGCATAACCCTCACCTAGGGGGGCACCCCTGTCACATTCAGGTGTGCAAAAAAACAATACTGCCCCCTTTCTTCCCAACCCCCCCACTCCTTCCTCCCAGCCAAATTGCACCATAGACGCACCAACATTGCCCCCGGGGGCGCTCTCACAGTTTGGCCCAATCACATGCCACATATAGGAAAAACCCACACATTTTTTCGCTGACGTCAGACGAGCGGAGGGGGTTCTGGGGCGGCGGGTGTTATTTTAAAACCCGGGTTTTACCGAAAACAAATTGTGTATTTTAAAAGGGTTTTTGTTGGCTTTTTGAAAAAAATTGTTGACAAAGATACGCGTTTTAATCGTGTTTGGCTATCAAATGAAAATTTTTCGAACCCGAAGAAAAACAAACCACACGGTTGATTTTTGGGGGGCGGCTTGGGACAGCTAAAGCCATTTTTAAAAAAAACAGGCTTTCATTTTTAAGGCAGGAAAACAGGCTGATTCGTATGCAAAAACTTTTTTTTTGAAACATTTTTGCTGTTCCTCCAAGAAAAAATTTCTTATTTTGATTAGACTTGATTATTGTTAACACAGATTCATTTTTTAAAGGGGAAACTGACTGTGTAAAAAGAGGTATACTTTTTACTTTTTCTAATTCTAACCATTCACTCCCTTAAAGTTGCCCATGAAACGATTTTCAATGTTTTGGCAAACAAACTGATGGGGTTAGGCGACCTTAGTACATCTACCTATGGAGAATAGGTGTGGCTGCCTATCTCATATAAATGCTTAAATTACATGCGGGATGTACCTATTGGCGATTAGAGGCCTAAAGTTGGGCTACGGCATAATTGCTGTTCCCCAAATTTTTAAAGCCTGGTTGAAAAAGGGAGCCAGAAAACTGGGCTAATGAAAATTTTATTTTTTGACAAAAACGCACACTTTTTCACTTTTTTCAAACCTCAAAACTTTGGGTAACAGATGCTGACACGGGCCGAAACCTAATCGCTTAATTTACGGCTAGGAGACGCGCACCTTTTCACACAGCCACGAAAGGGGCCAAAAAAATCAAAAAGCGGGGGCTGGGCTCCCAGGTGAGGGGGGGGTGGGGGGGTGTATTCATTTCAGGTTGACAGGCGCCATGTCGTTTGCGAATGTTCTTTGACTGTTGGTCACCCCAATTTGTGGCCGGCCCCTTAGCAAAAACTGGGTTGTTTTTTTTGAAGGTGTGGGGTAGTGAGAAGATTTTAGTGACCCTGTACTCCTTGTTTCAGAAAACTTCTCCACCCTTGGGGGTTTTTGGGGAAAAAGCAAAGCAACGACACGAAAAAACTCGGGCCGGAATTCGGAAGAGTTGAAACCCCGCACCTGTTAGGCTGTATACGGGAGCCTCTTGCTGCTCACTGGTTCAAAAAAGTAAAGAACAGCATGATCGGTAGCCACTTGCTGCCTTTTACGGGTTTAAAATAGTAACAACAGCAAGGTAGCCATTTTTTCTGCTCTACGGGTTCAAAAAAATAACGAACAGCTTTATCGTAGCCATTGCTGCTTGACGTGGGGCTAAATATGTAACAAAAGCATGTCGGTACCATTTCGCTCGCGGCATTTTACCTTCCTTTTCCCCCAAGCACTGTCCGTCATTGTTTTGGTGTGTGTTTGTTTTTTTGTTTTTGTTTGTGTGTTTTGCCTGCCCCACGCATGCACACCCCCACCCCCCCACGCACCTCTACCCCCACCCCCCGCATCACACCCCCCCCACCCCACCCAACCCACCCCCCCACCCCCACCCAACTCCACCCCACCCACCCCCACCCCCCGCTGCAACACTTTAAATCACTTTAATTCTTTAAATTAATCTCCCCCAAATCACCACAAGTTTTTTCTCAAGTTATTCACAAGCATCCCCAACATTCCAAAATTCTTTTCCCAAGTTATCCTCAAGTATTCTCAAATTACTTCAAGTTTTTATTCAAGTTTTCCTCAATTTCCCCCAAGTTCTACCAAGTTAACCTAAGATCATAACTAATCACCCTTTAAGTCAAAAAGTTCTTATTAAGTTATTTTTAAATATCAAAAAATACAATCTATGTTTTTACTTAAATCAAAGCTAATTAGTACACACACCCCTCAAAAAAAAGGTCTCGTTGAGATTTTGCTCAGCGTTCTCTCTAGATCTTAAGGAAAGGGCTTACATCCGAAGCAACCGCATTGATTCAATTCTGGCCTAGGGAAAAGCCTTTTATAGACCATGTCTTTATTTTTTTGACTTTATCATTTTAAAATACCCCGTCTTTTTTTTAAAAAATTAAAATTAAGTTTTAAAATATTATTCCATTTTAAAAGGTCCCCCCAAAGATGCTTTGTTATTGGCGGTTTTGGCTGCGGTGCTTTTTCTGATTTTTGGTTAATTTTTTTTGGGGCTTTTGTTTTTTGTTTCCATTGGGGGATATATTTTATAACCGTAATAACTGCCCCCAAACAGCAGCAATGGGGCCAAAAATGGCAACAGTTTTAGTTCAAAATTCCAAAGACTTTGGGGCCCTTTAATCCCAAAGGAGTTTTTTTAGCTGGGGATTAATTAACTTGTTCTGGCGTTGGGGGCGTTAGTTTTCTATGATCATATTCTGTAACAAATTTTTTTTTTTGTCTGTCCACTCTGCTAATTTTTTTTTCCCGCTCAACACGCCCAGGATTTTAAAGGCTCCCCTGATTCAGCGTTTTTTTGCTGATTTTTTGCTTGGTTACTTTTTCCCACCGTTCATGTTTTCTGGTTCTGCTGATTTTCCAGATTTTGTTCATTTTTAAGGGAAAAAAAAATCATTGATTTAAAAATTATTAATCCCAGATTTAAAGGCGTAACAATTTCCAAATCTATAGATAAAAAAAACCCCCCTAAGACCTTTAAGACTTTGTTAAAACTGGGCTTGCGTTTTTAAACATACTAAATCTTTTTCAGAATCAAGGGGGCAAATTTTGACTGTTTAGGTACAAAATAAGAAAAGTTTTTCCCCCCACTTTTTCACCCTTCTAACCCAGCGCCTTCATACCCCGTATGAACTTTTAAAATGCTTCGCGACATCTGTTGAATCTGTTTTAATGCTGAATCATTCCGAAACTTTTTGTTTTCCCCCATGCTCCAAAGAATACAGCTCTCCTTTTTTGGGCATAATACTTGGGCCTCAACTGGTCATTAAAGTTCAGGGAAGGTTTAGGGCCCCCTTGTAGCTGAGTAATCATCATGTTAGTTTTTTATTAATTTAATTTTTTTTTTTTTTATAAAAATAGCCCCGAAAAACCTTTTACCACCTTTTTAAACCTTCGCGTTATTGGAGGACAAGTGTAGGATACTCAATGCTGGAAAAAGCCTGTTAAAAAAAAAAACCAGCAGTCGGGGCCAAACAGACTTTGGGTTCAGCAAAGCTGATTGCTATCATTGCAGCTTGGGTTGCCACAAAGATTTTTAAAGAAAATAACCAAAAAATTAAAATTTAAAAAAAAAATTTTTTAAAAAAGGGCCCTGTAATGTGGCCGGGGCGGGTAATTTTGCTTTTACCGAATTTTTGCAAGAAAGGGGAATACGCAGGGGAAAAAGACTAAACAAACATGGGGGAACTAGCGGGTAAAGCCATGAAAAGCAGGATGGCATTTTAATTTTAAATGAAATGAAAAAGCAACATTACTTTTTAAAGAGGGGCAAGAAATTAAAAAAATTTTACTTTTCACCAAAGGCCCAAAAATTCCCCCACCTTTATGTTTTTTTAAAAAAAAAAAAAAAAAAAAAAAAAAAAAAAAAAGGGGGGGAACAAAAAAAAAAATATTGGTGGAAAAAATGAAAAAAATTTATTTGGAAAAAAGGGATTTTGGGAAAGGGGGGAAAACAAAATTAAAAAAACAAGCCAAGGGGCAGGAGCATGAACAAACAGCAAAAAAATGGTTATCAAAAAAGAAAATTTGGCAAATTTATTTACCTGCCCCTAACGAATAAAAACCGCACTTGTAACACAACCCAAACGACACCCACAAGGGATTTCTAATTTACCCTCTGAAGATTAGACGAAAAAGATTTAAGTACGCACTCACAGTCTTGACTGGCTTCAAGATACAAAGATGCGGAACCATTAACACAAAGAGGGCTTCTGCTTTGCTGTTCTATACAACTAAAAACCCGCGAGGCCCCTAAATTACCCTCGCAGATTTAAGTTTATGTGAAAAAGAATTAAAGGCCAAGTGAATCAATTATTGTTTTAAAAACAGAGTTTCTATTTGAAGGGCATTTTTGGGGTTCACAGATCACGGCTTTAGTTGAAAAAATTTAAAAAACAGTTTGCCGAAAGACTTTTCTCCTACCAATTTTACAGAGGCTTATTGACAACTCTCGCAACACAGAAGGTTTTGAAGACGGGCCCTATTTTGCGCCAAGAATAATGAAGAATTTAAAGGCCAAAACCGTACAAGCAATCAAAAGAAAAACAATAATGTTGTTGAAGGAGAGTCTTCACCGGCAAAATTTACCGTTTTGGGTTTTAAAGTAAGGTACCTTTTTTACCGGGGGGAAGCAGAAGGGGACACTGCATCAGGGCAACCGATCCAGTTTTGGAGTGTTGACCCATATGAATAAAAAGAATTGTAAAAATGAATCCGCCCGTGTATTATTTACGAGAAACTGACACAACAAAAAAACCCAGCTCCTCAAAGATCTTTTGTGAAAGAAGAACTGCAGATAATTCCGCCAGACACAGTTCCCTTTAATTAATTTACGGTTCTCCAGTGCCCAATTGCATATGAAAACTCTGGATAACAAACACCCGTTTTGTGTTTGTTCTATCTAATGACTTCTTTGTTACAACTGTTGTGTTGATTTTCATGTAGATTAGATCGCATTTTTTCGTTGTCATGATAAAAAAGTCTTATTGCCAAACAATGCTTCTTTGTAGTTGCCATGTGATATGTTTGACTGCAAAACGCTGCGGGATATTCCCTTTGCTTTTTTAATGTTTTTCCCTCCTGGCTCGAAATACTGTACATTTTTGACCTTAACCCCACA
Source organism: Conus ventricosus (assembly GCA_018398815.1). Classification (NCBI taxonomy): domain Eukaryota; kingdom Metazoa; phylum Mollusca; class Gastropoda; order Neogastropoda; family Conidae; genus Conus; species Conus ventricosus. Next base: position 9,808 of record JAFLJL010004207.1, on the reverse strand, counting down.
TACTCCTTGATCACCTTTCCAGATAATTCATCCTTTATCTTTCCTAAAACCTTCTTGTTAGTAATTGAATGCAAAGGCGAATCTTTAGGGTAATCGACGTGTCATACCATCCCGCATGTCCTTTTAGCTACTTTCCCTTTCCATGTTTTTTTATAGATGTCTTCAGTAGGAATATCTATAACAAAATGTCTGTATCTGTGTAAAGTACTCTGGACTCAGGATACGAGGGCTTTAAAGTAGTCATAAAGAAACTCTAAAATCAAAAGCTTTGATAATTCTAAAACAGTAAACCCAATAAATACAGGTTTGTCTAATTTGACTTTTTTTTTTTTTCATTTATTATCCAAAAAGCTGATCATGAAATCTTCTGAAGTCCTGATAATTTGGTTTTGAAATTAGCTTAATTGCCTCGTTTTCTTGGGACTAATCTGACATCTTTAAAGCTTGTGCGGATTCTCCATAGTCTTTCCCAAACAGCTGTTGTTTTATCAGCTTGAAAAGTCTTTTTCTGAAAACATCTGTGGATTTAGTTCTGAGATCAGTGTTCTTCATGATGTATGGTTTCATGAACTTTCTTGATCAAAAGCAATTATGCGATGAACTGCTGGTTTAAATTTAAACCATGTCTTAAATAAAATTGAGAAGTCTGTAATGACAGACCCTAATTTTTTTTGCCTCGAAGATTAGGCACAAGTATAGGTGGTTTCCTTGGATCCACTTTAGACTTTTGCTGCTAATGGGTAGTCATTATGTTTGGGCATGGAGTTCCTGAGATATTCTAAGTCAACTTCTAGAATGTATCCATGCTGTTTATCTGGGGTTCAAAAATGCTCAAACCACTTTAATGCTCTTTGAATGTTTTTTTATTGTCGCCTGGTGCATTTTAAAGTTTTCGTAGTGGAAGTGATTGCGCCTTAAACCACCCATACAGATTGTTTGCATCTAAATACATAAGATAGTTAGACCTTTTACTTGGTCATAGTCCCTCAAGTATTTGTTGTTTGCTTTACAGTAATGATGCGACGCCATACTAATTCCTCCACGCAATCCGTTTCAATCATCTGAATCATTGGTAAATCTGACAATAAATCAATCTGTACTCCAGTAAACTTTAAGAAAGGGATCCCAGCTCATCCCGGGCGCAGAAATGTAATGCGCGGGATCCAGGCTATAAATTTTTCATGCAGGTCTTCTGTAATTTTCAAAGACGTCCGCCAACAAACATGTATCTGCCATTTAAAAGGAGTATGATAGTCTCCCATCGTTTTACAAACTAACTTTTGCCAAGCATCTTGAGCATGGGGGGAATCGGAGTCGCTAATGCCCTTTTTCCTCAAACAAAAAGAACCGCCTTTGGGGCGAAGTGATCTTCGTAAAAATTTTCCCAACTGTTCAGTATCAAAGGGTAAACCCCTTTCTAAAAGGGTTGGGTCAAAATTTTCCTTCCTTTATTGGGCAGGACTTTAAGGACATAGCTATGACTTAATGCCCCATCATGTTTGCTAGTCAAAAAGACATGTTATTTAGATTAAAGACATGTACTTTTCTGATGACTGTAAATGCATGCTACCCTGAAGGCGTTGTTATGTTTTGAAAATATAAATGAAGTCGTAACCTCGCAATTTATGAAAAATGGGTTTCCATTTTTTGGGGTTCAAACTTAGTTAAATGCTTTTGTTATGCGCCCCCCTCTGAACTTCCGCTAATGTGCATGGTCTCTTACTGTCATTCGCTGGTCGGATGAAGGGCCCAAACCACAAATCCCAAAAGGAGGGCTGATTATACTGTTCTTGTCTTCAGGGGTCAATGATTTCAATAAATTCTTATTAGAACACATTCGCACTTGCTGCAGCTTTTAAGAAGTATTCGCAGCATTGGGCCCTTTTTATAAATTTGGGCCCTTTAAGGGGGGCCCCTCCCACCTCAACAATGAGGGGAAATGAACAAATCTGAGATTATCTTAAGATGTTTTTTTGAAGTTTTTGTGGCGCTGGCCCCCTTATAAGAACAATAAGCGACTCGAAGTCTGCGTAAACTAGTAGGACTTTTTTGCAGCCTTTCCGTTCTTAAAAATAACTTTAGATCCTGGGGGGGGAGTTTTTCTGATTACAGTCAACGGGCCAACAAGTTTTTTTGTTCACTCGCGGGTTGAACAGATGGCATTCTTGTTAAACATTTTCTGCCAGAATTCTTGTTTGCATGTAATGGCTTTGAAGTATGCCGCACTAATCTATTCATAGAGCGTATTAATGTGTAATGCGGTAGCCCGTGGTTGAAAACATCAGTAGTAAGTCACCTGATTTTGTTGGTTCGGCCTATTGTTGGACTGGTCTTGGACACTTTTAATTGGCACAAAATTGTTTCCTCATCCATGTGTAGACATTACAGTTATTGGTTGGTTTTGTTCTTCAAACGGATCAATAGAATCCACGCTATCGGGAAAGGATATTTCCACTAACAGTTAAGGATCATTGATGTTAGGGTGATAGTTAGACACTCTCTCTGCGTTTTTGCGGGCGTAATGCTGCTTGCCAGAACACACAACATAATAATTTGTTGTCTGTATTCTTTATGTTTAGAACAGCTTTATTTTGCGACGAATGCTGGAGGGTAGTGGAATGTGAGACTTGCCAACAATCGGGTGGCATAATTAGACTGTTTTAATCTGATCTCTAGGGACTTCGCCCTCTGGAACCAACCAGAGCCTCTCATTTTTGGCTTCTTCTGCTACAGCGTCAAACTGTGCAAGCAGTTCGTCCTGCCCACACCAGGCGTTTCGTTAAGTCATTAGAGGAAAGAATAGTCGGCTGTGTTGTTGAGACCCAGACTTCTAGTTTTCTTCATTTATTTGTTTCATAGTCGATTTTAAAAACACAGCTAAACATTACTTTAATGGCGGGTCTATTGTTAGTTTACTTGGAACTTGAGAAATAGCATGAGCAACACTTGCTGTACGTTGATTGGAGTCATTGACTTCTAAATCAATTATCATTCAGTTGCTTCTTGAGATAACGCTCTCTTCGGCATTCCTTCAAACAATTCGTCTTGGTTTCCCCATCATATATCTTACATGTGGAGTTTCTTTTCTAAACTCAATATATTTATTTAAATTAAAAAAAAAGACTTAATCAGAATCAATATCGACGGTCGTTTTGTGTTGGACTCATAAATAAAGTATAAACACCTTTGGCGTTGTTAATGTGAGTGTTTAGAACATAGTTAATGGTCACGTTACTTTTTTTAAGCATTCCTTTTTATCTGCTCAGGGTCTGGCTGTTGAGAAAAACTAGCCCTCGCCTTTCTTTGAAGATCAAACTTTTGTCTTTTGGTAGTCAATCAAAATCAGCCTAGGTAAACGATTAAATTCTTCATCGTGATGTTTGAGTCAGCTAGCGCTTTATTTATTATCAGATTGAAGGAACTAAGTTTAGGCTGTTATTAGATGCACCAGGGGGTGTGCTTTTGGAGTTTAGTTTTTATTTTTTTGCTAGCTGCACTACGCTAATGAGCACAGGCGAGAGCTAAGACATAACCACTAGAGGTAAAGCTGCGGGTGCACTATGCCAGTTGCTAAAAGGCCAACACTCGTTCCAGGCCGATGGACACAAACAGACAAAAATCGATGCTCCAGCATTACATAGGTAAAGCATAAAGGCAGCAGTATACCTTCGTTTGGTTTTGATGTATTTGAAACGGTCCTGCTTGTTTTTGTTGATTTGTGGAATGTTTGTTAATCTGAAGTTGTTTACTTCAGGGGTTGCTATACAGCCGAATTTGCCTGCTATCTCTTCTCTGGGCATCTAGTTGCTGTAGGCACATTTGGATAAACATGATCAGACATGCTTTTTATAAAATGAAAAAATAATTTAGTATAGTAAATCTTCTATTGCTGCTTATATCGAATATCAGTGCGCATCATATATTAAAAACAAAAGTACCTTAAGTGGTGTATCGGCTTCTTCTTCTTTATCAAATTGAATGATTTATTACGTCTTCACGTTTCTCCCGCCTTCCATACAACTCATTATCCTCTGTTGACCTTAGGTCCATCCATAAACCGTATTTTGATGTTAAATAATCATTAAGCCTAAACTGTGAAGATTTGTACAATTTTTCGACACTAGGTCTGCTTTTGGATTTCTACCCCTCCCACCCCCCAAAACAATTTTCTTTATTTCGTCAAAATGGATGATAAGGTCTAAGCCGCTAGCGTAGATTGGTTAGGGACTACCGTCAATCGTACATTGCACTTTCGTTTATTTTAGGATTAAAAAACTTTCACTTGTCTTTTTGAACTGGTTTCTTCATTTCACACAAGCAATATAATCCTTTAAGCGATCTTGCTGCGACGCTAAAACTACAAATTCCATATTGTGTCTGCCTCTTCTAGGATTATGTGTATGATCGAATCACTCTTTCGTAATATATTGGTAATTTTGACCTGATATTGTTGTTCAAGTCGCCTTGCTAGTTGAAGGTTGCTAACAACGTCAAACGTAACGAGATGTCAGAATGCCTGTACTTTGCTTCGGTGTCTGATGATCAGATACACGTTTGTAGTCATTTAAAAAGTTAGTTGTTTTATGACAATCTGTCTTTTAATGCCTCCTTGAAAGTATGGGCATGCGCTTTTACAACTCAAAATCTAAGGGAATGGAAAAAAACGATTTCCATTACGCAAAATTTACGCTAAGCCTTTTTGTGCTTTTAGCACTGGGCGACGTTCGGCGGCGCCTATTCTAAAGTTTTAGTGCTTCTTCATTGCCGATTCCTTGAAACGCAAGATCTTTCCCTTTCATCCAGTTAGCCCATTAGATCAGAATAGGTTAAAAATATGATCTGCACTTGCTGGTTAAAGAAATTACTTTCTTGCCCCTCAAGTTTTATAGAGAAATTGGCTTAACGATTGCCACCGCCCCAGATTCTGTACAAAATGGCCTGTTTGGGTCTGTTGTTGAAGTGGTTCTATTTTGAAAGTAAGACGTGCAGAGCCTGGCACAATTCATTTCATCTGCTCCTAGGTCTGGGAAATTTGACAGTAAGAAATTTTGTTCTGCATCAATAGTAGATGGATTATTTGAACGTAATATTCAGTTTATTTCCCTTCACGCTTTGGGCTCTTTTCAGTCTTCTATGCGGGTTAAGAATCGAAACATGTGTGACATTTTTTATAAACAAAATAAAAAGTTAATTTATTTAAAAAACATGGGGATTTGAAGGTTTGAGAGATTATGTTGTTTTTGAATCGTGGGAGACGACATGAGTGAAAATGATCCCTTTGAAAGCAATCGCTCAATTCTATCTCAATGCATGCAGTGAAATTAACGAAGTACGGTCGGAGCATTTTTTTTTTTCTACAAAGTTTAGGTCATGCAACCGCCCGAAGTTATAGGTACCCAAATGACTTTTGAAATTAGAATCTGGTCATTTGTTTGTACGGGGCTGTCAAGGGCAACTTGTTCGGCTTACAACTAAACCAGGTCCCATCAAAGTTTTTAGCCAAGAGTACAATTATACAAAGGACTCAGTGTGAAAGATCAAAATCGCCTTGGCATTCTAAACCAAAAATTAGATAAGATGCAGCTTGCTAAACTTTCAAAACACACTACAAGAACTCCCAACAGCTATAACCAAATACAAAACAGGGAACTAAAGAATTAAATCAATCGGCAGATGAAATAATAAATGCAATTGAAAGCAGGAAACCAGTTTTTTTTTTTTCAGAAGAAACAGCTTTAATGACTCTACACGACTCGCCGCTACGCTATGAGAGAAATAGCGGCCCTTGATCAAGCTTTAAGACCCATTAAAGGCGAATTAACAAAACATTTAGCAAACTAGGTGAACTAGAGAGCATTGAAAAAGAGAAAAAGAAAAACTCGTTGAAGGTGATGACGCCATATTAGGACCATGATATTAAAGAAAGAATAGCCCAAAAAAAGGATAAATGATCTTGAACAATGTAGAGATAGCAAGACTAGAAGTGCTGTTCTACTAAACCGAAAAAACAATTACGAAAACTCGAGTGAGCAGATTAAGAGAACATATCCAATGAATTTTATAGAAGACACATCACTAGCAGAAAGAATTCGAACACTGTTTAGAGAGCAAGGAGTCACTTTTTTGTATAGCGTATAACGGCCTTGGGATGTGCAATAAGTACACTGGTGATGGCTATTACAGGCGGCGAGTGGTCAAAGTTCATTACCTCCGCCGCATCGCCTCCATCTCCGCGGGCCGATAAATCATGGGTGTTAAAAAAAACAGCCTTGATCTTCTTGCAAGTTTATTAAAAATATTAGCTGGTAAAGCAGCGAACGCTTTACAGGAATATTGGGGAGTATTGTCAGCTGGCCTTTTGTCTACATGCAAGCAAAGTAGTAGGCTATATGGCCGAGCACTTATGGACATTAGTTCTCGGATAGTTGGGTTACTATTTAGGTAGATAAAGACCCACGTAATCCTATGCCCAGTTATTCCCAAGAACAAGCGCTGTCTTTTCATATTCTTGGTCATAGCGACACAGAGGACCGCGGAGCTTTGCTGAGTTTCAATGACTTTTTGGGGTTGGACCTCGGGGGAGAGATGACTTATTCTTGGGTGTTCTTTTATAGTTGTTATATTACTGGCCCAGAATTTATGTCGTTTTTCCCAAACCTTCTGTTCATTGCCTCCTATAAGAATTTCATTATTATAGTTTATTATTATTCCTACGGGAGTCTGGAGGTCCGAAGGCACAGTGTATAAACAAGTTGCCAACAGCAAAGGTCTACTTTCGATTCTTGGTATTGTAAAACATTTGGGTATCTTTTAATACTTGAAGGTTAAATATAGCAACTGTAGAATTTACTGCGTCTCTAAATTTGCTAAACGTATTGTTTTTTGCGCGTCAAAGCCAGTAGAAGGAATCTGTTATGCTCGATCTTGGCACTGGTGCGTGCGCCCTAGCAAACACCAAACGTAAGTACGAATAGAGTCGTTTATTCGTTCTATTCCCGCCCTACTGTTAGGCCCTTAGAAGAGGCTAAGATTATATGTTGTCAATGCTGTTTTATGCTCTTGCTCTATGGAAACCCAAAAAAAAGGTGAAAGCTGTTGCGTCTGAAGAGGAAAGATGTGTAAGGAGGATTCCAGTCAAATTTAAACTTTCTGTGCATGCCCCAAAAATAAGGGGGTGCCTAGACCATGATTAAGATCCAACTTTTGTCTAAAGTCTGTCTTGGTGTTAATATCGAATTCGTTACAGATCCTTTCAAAAGCCTTCATGTCTATTATGTTGCTGAATGGATTAAACGGTTTGTCATTTGGTAATGGCGCTCGCAGTTCAGTCAAAATACGTCTAAAGGTGTAATAAAAATGAAATCTGTACACTGACCTCACCAAAGGATCAGGATGATTTAAGTGATCAGCATACGACACTCCACACCCAGTTGATGCACAAAACACAGCAAAGTTTAACTGGTTTTGATAAAACTGCATCGGATGACTAAACCACGCTTTCGCGATGTAGTCTTTTTTAATAGGGGGGTTAAGATACCTGCTTAATGGAGTACTCACCTTTTTATGAAAAGCGACAGTCTGGTCACAGCAATGTCAAGAGTATCAGTTGCTATATTTTTAAGATTGTAGTGCGGCCCAACAGAATATTTTGCATCAGTATATTTGAATGCACTCATTTTTAATTTGTTTTAAAAAATGTTTGTAACAATAACAACCCAAGACCGCCCTTCTTTTTTTAGAACATGCTGTTAAGAACGATTGCGGAACCAAAATGGTCGCACTCCATGAAATATTCTACAAAGTTGTATGGTTTAATATAACTGAATCCAAGAAAAATAATAAGATTACAAAATATGAAAGGAGAACAAACGACGTTAACAGTTAACAATACCTGATGGTTATTACGGTTTTGCTCACTAAAAGAAGCAATGAGTAACTTAGACATTACTCTTAAACTTAACAATGCAAATCTAAAAACAATATTAACATTCAAACCTGAAGAAGCAAAATACGATTTTGATAGAGAGCTAGCTAAAATGCTAGGCTTTACAACTAGCAATCTACCCACTCATAGTTTTAGTGTTTCGCCAGATGAAACTACGTTTGAGGGGGAAAATCCGCTCGATCTTGCAGTACATTCATTACTCTATGTTCATTTGGATGAGCTAAGCACTGATGAAAACTTATATGATGGAAGGCCCTCAACTGTTTTAAGAGCCCTTCCGTCAGGGAAAGCTGCATATTGCGATTATGAAATTATACAATTCCCTAATTTACAGTTTAAAAGATTAGTTTGTGGGAGGGTTGGTTCATTTAATATAAAAATCAAAGACAAAGCAGGAAAAGTTGTGAAATGTGATAACCTGCACATTGTTTTGGAAATAAAATAATAATTGTTCTAAAAATGTCGCGTGGGCCAGAAGAACCAGGAGTTACATTAGCGCCTGTAAGGTGTATAACTTTAGAATTAAAAGACCTTGCAGACGTTGCGGACTTTGAACAAAACGGTGAGATAGGCGCTTTGTATGGTTTTGAGTACACTAAAGATGGTGATTATAAACGCAAAGAGGTTGGCGACACCAAAAAGTTTCCTAAACTAGAACAGCTGCGCAATCTAGAAGCAAATAATGTTGGCCAGTATGAATATAAAATAGTTCGAAAGCCTGACCTCAAATGGCACTTAGAACCATATTTAGAATGGGACATAAAATTTGAATTCATAAGCCCATTTACATTTTTGGCCGTCAAAAAAGTTTCAGAAAAGCATTCAACTCTGGCCCTTTACATGTAAGTCTTATGCCGGACGACAATAGTCGGAAAGAAATTGAAATAACGCCGTATGGGAAAAAAACAGTACATCCTCCACAGAAAAGAAACAGTTGTAAAAAAAGCTTCTACAAAATTACAGTTCTTTCCAAGCAGAAAATTAGGAGACACGTTCACAATGATATTTGAAATTTCTGTCTTTAAAGATGTGGAGAGGGATGGGTTGTGGGCGTTAGTGATGACCTTATAAAAGGAATTAATATTAGCTGGCAAAACTTAGACGTTAAACGCCTTAACGTTACCATCGTCGTTCTTCACAATGGCGAGGATATTAAGATCATAACAACAAGCAACAAAATCACTGTTGACTTAAATAGAAACAATCTTACAGAACTAAATTGGATTAATCTTACACATTTAGGTCTTGTAGGTTTTATTATACTGAACAAGTTTTGACAGAGAGTATGATAAAAATAATAACTGGATTAGATTAAATTCTGCTATAAAACCATGGAGCAGTTAAACTTTATGACAAAAACTCCTCATTGCTCATTGATTTGTGGGCAGACTGGGTTTTGGAAAAACAATATTTGTCCTAGACCTATTACAAACAGTTTATCGCTATAATTTAATCATATTGTGGTTTTCTGTCCAACACTTAAATGGAACAAAGCATATCATGATAGAAGGTTTATATGGACAGATGATGACATATATTTAGTTAATCCTAGCATATAACTGAGTGATGTTTAGAACAGTTTTTATAGACTGTTTGAAGGAACGCAAACACTATTTATTATAGATGACTGTTCGGCAGAAAAGGACATAGTTAAAAAAGAGAAACACTTTGTCGAAACTAGCTTTCAGTGGAAGACATGCCAGGATAAGTGTGTGGATTTTATGCCAGAAATATAACTCAGTTTTAAAAGACTTTAGAGAACAGTTAAAGACTGTAGTGTTATTTCACATGAAAGACAGGATCATGAAGAATGTTTGCGCGAAAATGATGTTATTGAAAAATACCCGGAAAAACACAGGATTT
>JAFLJL010004206.1:0-18606 GCA_018398815.1 Conus ventricosus | reverse complement strand
ATGATTTTACTTTTAACATGCATATTCAGATTCTTCGGTTTTCCTCTTACTTTTGTAAAAATCAAGAATTATTCAATGTTCATTCGACAGACAATTGAAAATGGCGCCAAGATTGCTCGTGCGAAATACCAGTTTAGAGAAAATATGGGCTTCTCAGCCCAGTACGGTTGTAATGAATCAAATACATTAATTTTTGTGACTTTAGCGACGTACATACAACTATGTAGGTTCTGAGGTATTCAATGATTTAAAGAATTTACACAATTAAAAAAATGAGATTCGATCAAGGGAGGTAAGGGGAAGATAACTCTCGAACAAAACATTTTCATCCACGAAAGGTAACCAAAATAAAAACAAACACTGTTAGCACCCGGCTACATATATATATATATATATATATATATATATATATATATATATACACACACATATATATATATATATAGAGAGAGAGAGAGAGAGAGAGAGAGAGAGAGAGAGAGAGCGAGAGAGAGATGTATGTATATATAGATGTGTGTGTGTTGTGTGTGTGTGTGTGTCTGTGTGTCTGTGTATGCATGTGTCCACAAGTATGTCTATGTGTGTGCTTCCATAAAAGAATGTAATAAAAAGAAACAGCAAAAAACAACAACAACACAGGTGACTGGTTACTCTTGTCTTTTCTGTCGTCAGGTGGCCAAAATTGATGACACCATCGGGGACATGTTCAAGGATCAGATTGAAATACCACTGACAGCTGTTAAATATTTCCGCTACTCCTTGTTCGGTATTGCACCGCTCATGGTGTTGATTTCTGCAGGAATTCTTCTCTGGAGCAAGCGGCGTGAAAAAAGAAAGGTATGTGATAGAGTTACGTTTTGATTGCATATAGGCCTCTCCAAACTTTACAGAATCAAAGTGAAATTGGAGACAAACTGCAACATTTTCTTCTAAATTTAAAAGTAGACTGCACTGCATATGGAAAAAAAAAAAGAGATCCCCATAGATATCTTAATGTTCAGTCAGTTCTTAGTTTATGAACTATTTTAAACAGTTGTCTAGGAAATAGCTATTGAAATTTATCTGTTCAGAAACACTTCCTAGTTCTCAATTTGGGAGCCGGAATAGCTCAGTTGGTAGAGCCCCGGACTCGTAATCTTGGTGATCCTGGGGTTGCGGGTTTGAATCTCCTCTGGGCCGTTTCGGTACAGGGGGATTTTTCCCTCGGAGTTAACATTGGTTCTAACTCCATTTCCCTTACAGTCCTTCGAATGAGACTATAAACCGAGGTTCCGTGTGTGAATGCACGCATAACATCTTGCACACACGTAAAATCCCATCACCAACTTTCGGAAGAGTAGGCCAGTTTGGCCGTTGGTATGGATGACACGTTACACATAGCATGCACCCTGCGTGAGAAATGGAAAGAATGAAGGAAGTAAGAAAATTGAGTGAACGATATTGACTGGTAGACACGGGAAATGACTGATGAAGCGCCAGCTGGCAGCTCTTCAGTCGGCACTACCCAGGTAGGCAGCCCGTTGTGTAAACGAGTGTGGATTGTAAAGCGCTTAGAGCTTGGTCTCTAGCCGAGAATAGGCGCTATATAAGTATTCATTATTATTAGTAGTAGTAATTTATCCCGAATGAAGAGAGAAGTCTCTCTTCCTGTCTTAGAGATGAAAGCCATTGCGGTCTGTGAAGTGCTTTGGCTGTACCCACCAGCAGCACCTGTCTGTCGAAAATGATGGGGTCACTCTTGCTGAACATGAGCTCTAACTGACTACCTCCCTTTGAATATCTCAGAACATGATCTGTTGGTAATCTTGTTCGGAAGAGGCGTCATAGCATGGACAGTAAAGCAGTCCCCTGAAGTGTAAAAGCACTTTTTGTTTAGGAAATAGCATATGAATTATGAATGTAGAATACTGCAGCCTTTGGTTCAGATCATATCATACATGGATCAGGAATGAATCGGTGAAGGAGTTTCTGTTCTTTTTCTTTTTTTTTTTCCAAATTGTTTTTAATTTTTTTTTTTTTTTAAACGTTTTCCATTTTCTTTAAAGTAAGACTTTTTTTGAGAAAATTATGATTTTACACTTATCTTATACAGGCCAAAGATGAAAAAAGAAGAAGAAAAAAAAAATGTCATTATGATTATCACTATACCGGGCAAGCTTTCCTTGTCTTAATTACACTGAAGGCAAAATTTAAGATTGTGTAGCAGATGGCATTCGTGAAACTCCTGTACATGAACTGCACACATTTATTGACCCCTTCCTCCCTCCCTCCCTCCCTCCCTTCCCTTTTCTCCACCTCCACCCACCCCTTCTTCCTCGTGTATATAACTGCATGTGGATACAAATGTAAAATAGAGCAAACATGTGGGGAAAAAAAACCCTTTTGATTTAGGTTAACTTTTGTTGGATGGGTCTGGTTTTATCTGTTTTCTTCCTTCTTTTCTTCCGTTTCTTGCATTGTTTCCCTGTGACTGTATATGTATGGTGCTGTTATACAACCTTGTAATGCTTATGTGGATGTGTGCTGCTTCAGTCTTTCCATCTTTGGATGGATTTTAAAAATCCTGCCTTCTATCCATTCCCATCTTCCATTTCCCTAAATCTGCTATGCTTTTTTCTTTTCTTTTCTTTTTTTTTTCCCTACATATTTTTGTGTTAACATTTACTGCGTCTGCTGAAATAATTTTCACGTGTGATTTTTGTTTTACATACTTTATTGCAGTCAAATTCTTTTCTTGTTCTTGTTTGGACTTCTTGGTCTTGTAATCGCACAATTCATTGATTCCACTATCTACCCACCCCCTGCTCTCTCCCTTTCTCTCTCACTCATTCTGTTCACTCCATTTTCCCTTTCTTTCCCTTCTCATCTGTATTTTTGCAAGTATACTGCATTGTATTCACCCTGATAATCCTAGTAATGGATATGTTTATATCTCTATATTTATTTGTCTATTTATCTATGTGTGTGCATGTGTGTGTGTGTGTGTGTGTGTGTGAGTGTGTGTGTGTGTGTGTGTGTGTGTGTGTGTGTGTGTGTGTGTGTGTGTGTGTGTGGAGGGGTTTTGTGTTGGTTTTTTATCATTTCTCTCCCTTCCCCTTTTTCATCCTGCTCTTCCCCCCTCTCCCTCCTCCTTGTTTGTCACCTCCGTGCCCTCCCTCCTCTTCCCTCCGTCTGCCTTTTTGCCAATTCTTTCCAAACCTGTTCTGTCTGCTGTACTCCTCATACACCGATATTTTTGTGTGCATAGAATATGATTTGAACATTTGATTTTGTGCACACATCGGTTATACTTCAATCCTTCACCCACTGTAATAGTTTTGAATTTCTTTCATTGTTCTAATCATCTACTTCACTGCTTTCCCTTCAGGGGAAGATGCTTGTATGTGTGCATTCTTTTCCTTTAAAGAAAAGATTTGTTTGCCCATTCATTTGCGAAACGAACGTGGGGGTGTTTTTTCTTTGTCACTTTCAATGTGTTTGAATGGCTTTGTTCCATGTTTACATCGAGTGTCATGCTGAGAAAGATGAGCTCCATGTCTTTTCTTTCTATTTCTGCTTTCAGACGTTCGAGAGCACCCAGGCACATACTGGGTCCTTGAATGGGCACAATGTGCAAGGGGATGGAACTATTCCGAATGAAAGAACCTCTTTAATACCACCACCAAGGGCAGACAACTGATCACTGATGAATTTCGTTTTCTTTCTGTTTCGTGTGCATTAACTTTTTTGCAGTATGCCACGAGAATGATCACGGCGCCCGACTTGCCACTCGGCGATGTTGGGTGAAGATACTTGCTGCGAGCAATCTGTCACTCAGGACACGTGAGAATGATAGCGACGTTCTTCTAAAAATAACTATGTCTGAATTTCCTGGAGAATTTTTAACCAGTGGTGTCAGCGTACAGCTACAGTCCTTCCTACATCGTATCATACCAGTTAGCAAGCTAGTAACAGTCGATTTCATTGGTTAATTTGAAGAGACAGCAACCAGCCCATTGGCATCTTCAAGCACTGAATCAGTGCTCCTTGTTTAAAGCATGTCATTTTCAACTCAATCAAACAACAACAAAATGATTAGATTGACTTTTAAAATATCCATCATCAAGAAGATGAAAGACAGCTCTATTTCACTGTACAAAAATAAAGTCACTGTCGGATTTAGGTTTTTAAGGAAAGTCAGTTAAAAATGGTCAAAATCAGGTGTCCTGAGGGAATGTCGGTGCTGTGACTGCAGTGTTAACTGGGCACATAGAGCAGAACAAGGGTCTGTGTTGATAGTGTTAATGACCCGTGTCAAATACATACATCTGTGCAGTTTTGCAACACAAGAGAATACAGATGCTGTACTATAAACAACGAAATAATCCACCGGCAAATCATCAGAGAAGAATGAGGGACGAGCCATTACATCCTGATGTTTTCAGCCACAAGATCAAAATGATTTTCTAAATGAAGCTTGAAATTTATGTAAGAGGCCTGCAGAGATGTAAAATGAATCAACGGCGCTGACTGCAGCCGTGTTGAGCCATTATTGCTAACGTCGTTTTCCACAGACATCGCCAGCCAGCACGACAGACACCTTGTGAAGTCATCTGCATTTCTGACCTTACATCTTGCTTCATGTGTGCACAGTGCGTATTGAAGGCGCGGATGCCAGAGACTTGAATGAAGAAATGGCAGTCATGGTGAGATTATTACTGAATGCTACTTTGGGTAGTGGTCAAACTTCAGCAGTTATGCTTTAATAGTGACTTAGATATCTGTCCCGCTAACACTGACGTCTGACCCCGGTGACACATGTGTACTGTTACGGATAATTGTTCACAAGGTTGTTCTTTCAGTCACATAACACACACAATCAACTGGTTTTCTCACATATTTCCAGTCAGCTGATTTTGTGTAGCCGAATGCACTTTAGCTTTGCATGTACAATTCACTGTTTTCATTCATTTGTGGTTGAATCAGTATCAGGGAAACCAGTCTCCATTTCAGAAGAGAAGAAAGTCATTATGTGCTTCTGATTCTAAAAAGTGATTCTTCTTGAACAATTGCAATCCATAAAAAAAGAAAAGATAACCCAAGTAGATAATAAATCTGTCAGTACTCCGTTGTGTACATTAAAAAAAAAAAAGTGTATAGTGAATAGAGACCTGGCAAACAAGGGACATAAGTGGAGATTTACGTTTGTGATGGAAAACGATTTGAGAAACGAATGTGATTCATATTTATACTCAGTGATGTGCTGTCATTGAAGAGGAAAAGAAGTGATAAAGGGTTAGAAGAAGCATTACATGTTTATACTGGTGCCTCTTCTCCATCCATCCCCCCCCCCCCCTCCCACCCCTCACCCAGCTCCACCCCCATAAATGAATGTCGGTGGTGGTATCGGCCAGTCAGCCATTGGTTTCAAGTATGCCTTCATCCTCAATCCCAGTCAGTCACTTTCGTGTCGATAGCTGTGCAGTCTCTCCCCTTTCCCCTTCCCCACTCCTCCAAAAGCAAACACACACTTCCCTCTTCTGTCTTTTTCGGTGGTTGACATGTGTATGTGTATGTGTGTCTGTGTGTGTGTTGCGACATCCCAACTCATCTGTCTTCAGTATTACATCATCTACTGGCAGTATTACAGACTTTAAACTCCTCCTCTACTCCCCCCCCCCCCCCCCCCATGAACCTTTCCCTTTCCACCTCTGTCTTTGTATCCTGGACAAATATTTAACCTTTACTGGATGACGTGTTTGACCCCACGGACCCGATTGTGCGGGTCACCCAAGACCCACACATTTTGTAGAGGCTTTTCTGTGCTTTTCCTGTTGCTTATCCTATTCAGATCGCGTGGGTCTTGTAAGACCCACACCTGATAAAGAGCGGTTCAGCAGCTTATTCCTCACCCGATGGCGCGGGTCATGTGCGACCCATTGAAATGTATGGGTCCTGGGGGAACCGCGACTAATCACTCTGATAATATACTCAGAGGCATAAAAAACGCGAAAACAAACTGTATAGAAATTTTGATGTAATTTGGCTACCGATTCCTTTGAACTGGTAATAGAAAGTGAGAAAAAGCAATCGACACCGCAAAAGTGTCCTTTCAAAGTTCATTCTGGTAGAAAATAAGGTCACATGAACTTGACCTTGACCCTGTGTTAACAGCAGAATGTCAGTATCTGGTGTGACCACCTCGAGCATTGATCACAGCTGTGCACCTGCGGTACATCGAGCGCACCAGAGTGTTGGTCTGCCTCTGGGGGACTTGCCACCACACCTGGCCCACAGCAACAGCAAGCTGAGCTGCTGTCTGGGGTCTGGGGTTGAGCTGGTTCAACTGCCTCTGAAGGGCATCCCAGAAATGCTCTATTGGGTTAAGGTCGGGAGAACGGGCTGGGTGAGGCAGCAGATTGATGTTGTTCTGCCTCAGGAAGTTCTGCGTAGCACGGGCAGTGTGCGGCCTTGCGTTGTCCTGCTGAAACAGGTTCTGTGGATGCCGCTGGAAATGCGGCAGGATGTGGGGCCTCAGAACTTGGTCGATGTAATGAACAGCAGTGACCCGTTACCACGTCCTGGACCCACATTCTGGAAGATGACTGGCCCAATACGGCGATTTATGCCGATAGCCCCCCAGATCATCATGCTTTCACCACCCCATGGGTCCCTTTCGGTGATGTTGGCATCCGTGAAGCGTTCCCCCGCTCTTCTCCAGATCCGGATGCGGCCATCGCCTGGGTCGACGCAGAACCGGCTTTCATCACTGAAGAGGACTCGGCCCCAGTCCCGATGGCGCCAATGCACGTGGATCTGTGCCCACTGCAGACGGTTCTGGCGATGCTGGAGTGTCAGGATAGGTCGCCGGGCTGGACGCCTGCATTGGAGACCAACTGTGTTCAGTCGGCGACGCACGGTCCTGTTGCTGATTGGCCTTCCATGGTTGCCGACGGTGTTCCTGGCTGTGTTGGCAGCGGTTTGGTAAGGCTCCCGTCGATGCTGACGAAGAAGATGGCGGTCTTGGGCTGCTGTGGTGACCCTCGGTCTGCCGCCCCTCGGTCTGTCATCAGTGGTGTTTCTTGCTTGAAAGCGGTCCAGAAGGCGATAGACGGTGGAAATGGGGACTCCGAATGCGATAGCGACCTGCCTCATTGGAACCCCGGCCTGCAGTTGCCCCATTGCTATGCAACGATCTTGACGAGAAAGTCTCGGCATTATGTTGGCGCCTCTGGAAGGGATGATTTGAACTTTTTGGGGTTTGGAA
The DNA here is from genome assembly GCA_018398815.1 of Conus ventricosus. Classification (NCBI taxonomy): domain Eukaryota; kingdom Metazoa; phylum Mollusca; class Gastropoda; order Neogastropoda; family Conidae; genus Conus; species Conus ventricosus. Next base: position 11,360 of record JAFLJL010004206.1, on the reverse strand, counting down.
ATTTATATCCCCACAATGGGGGCCACATTGAGTTGCAATTCACATTGATGCACGTGGCGTAGGTAGTCCACATGGCAAATGCACTCCTCGTGCCAAAAACGCTGACCCGGCAACATTCACCCACTGTTACGAGGTTACAACAGGCCAAGACACCATGTACTGCTAATGTTGCACGTGCCAACGACATTGCTTACGTCCTGTTCACAATGTGAACAATCGTGCACTGTCTCTATTTTTTCGCGTTTTTTATGCCTCTGAGTATAGATTGTGCCCATGCATGAAATTTCTGTAAACAACGGTTGTTACAATCGTTGACAAACTCCTAAGATTTCCTGAGCATAGCTCTGTCCGTTCATAAGATATGATGTTTTTATCGAGTCACTGGGTCATGGAAGATCCAGGAAGCACGGTAAAGGTCAAAACTGTCTATGACTCCCCCACCCCCACGCTGATGGCACACTATCAGATTGATTTTTAAAAAACCTGCACACGTACACTGTATTCATAATGAAAACATTGACATGTGCCATGGTACCTTATATTTCATTTGATGCGTTTTCTTGATGAAAGAATATACCTTACCAAAACACATCTCTCTCTCTCTCTGTGTGTCTGTCTGTATTCATCTGTATATGTAGGTATATATTTCTCTCTCTCTCCATATATATATACATACTTATACATATGTGTGTGTATACATACCATGTTTCAACCAAAATGAAAGGGAAGTAATTATATATGAAACTGTTTTCAACCAGTTTATTATAATTATATTCAACAATGTTTTCGTTAGTGTTGAGTTTCTTTTGTTTCATTTGTGTGTGTGTGTGTGTGAATAATTGTTTGGTTGCTCTTCTCCATTGACAAGATGAAAGTTTTGATTCTGGCCGTTCAGTAAGGGTTACAAACACCACATGCAATGGCTGTACTATATTTACCTCAAAAGATCCCAAGTGTTTTTACTATGTACCCATCTCACTAAACTATGCAAATGTTTAAAAATGTTGGGAGTCAGTGAGCATGCAAGAGAATAACACAGGAGCGAGAATGACAATGAGGGAGCGAGCCGATTTGCACTGAGGTGAATGAGCGAATTACCGATCATGTCTTTTTGAGTGAACAAACAAGCGATTGTGACCAAAAGGGCAAGCTACTATGAATGAGAGGGCAAGTGCAACTATGAGTGAATTTATATGTATACATGACATTGTTCAAGTGTATTAATATGACTGAGCAAGAAAATGTACTTGTAAATGAGCAACTTATAATCAAAGCCTTAACTAGGCTGACCCTGGAGAAAGGTCCAGTGACGGTGAGGAAAGACCCACTGACCACAGGGAAAGTCCTGTTGACAGTGGGAAAGACTACAACTTTGGATTCTCTCTTGAGGGCACATAAGACCGTATGGCGAAAGCTTGGCTGTGTCTGGAGTGGCACTGTCTTCATCTGTCCGTGGGCAGGGGTGGTTGGGTCTGTGGGGTGTGCTCGGCAGCTGGAGGGTGGTGTTTTTCGCCGATGGGCTCTGCAGTCATGAAATACGGGCTGGTACACCCATGGGATGCTACTTTAAGGCTGTTATGAGCTGCATCCTGTAGTCTAATTTACCTCTGTTCAGGAGCAGTTATGTCCCTTGATATCTTAATGGAGTGTCCTGCGCATGCCTGTACCCATCGTCAACACAGCGCAGGCCTCCAAGGGTGGTACAGGACTGCTCTAAAGGCAGGCGAAGACAGTGCTTCTCTGGGTCCTCCCCAGCACCTTCGGGTGTTTCTTTTTCTTCTTTGCCTTAACTAGGCTGACCCTGGAGAAAGGTCCAGTGACGGTGAGGAAAGACCCACTGACCACAGTAGTAGTAGTAGTAGTTCTTCTTCTTTCTTTCTGCGTACGCAGGCTGATACTCCTGCGGACACTCCCTGTATAGCCAGGCAGTGGAGTTTTGTGTGTATGACCCTTTTTTATCCCGCCATTAAGGCAGCCATACTCCATCTTCGGGGAAAGTAGTAGTAGTAGGGACTGGCTTCATTAGCCTAGACCTCGCGGTCTATCATGTGTCCCCTCTAAATGTCTTCACTTTTTGGGTCATATGGCATGCTGCAATTAATATCTTCATTGCAATCCATCATAGTCATGAAACAATTCTCTAAATTTTGAATCATTATCTAGAAAATTCTTGAAAGTATTAATATCAGGTGCAAATTTAATGGTAGTAGGTATTTCATTCCAGTGGTTAGCAACTCTATAAGAAAATGAAAATTTACGTTGATTAGTGTTACAGTGCTTTATAAAAATCTTTCCTTCAGAGTTTCTAGTACTCGAAGTTTGTGCAGCAGAAAAGAATGTCTCAATGTCAATATCATCATAGCCATTAAAGATCTTATAAACTTGAATTAGGTCACCTCTGATCCTTCTTCCCCTCAGCGAGTGCAGATTCAAATATTTCAATCTTTCATTATATAATAAGTTTTTGCAATGCTTCAGCAATTTGGTAGCTCATCTTTGAACCTTTTCTAACTGTCACACTGTCACTTTTGCACACATGCATTCATGACAGCATTTACTCCATACGCACACGCAATCTTTCCAATCAACCAAAAGGCGCACTACCGAATGTTTTTCTTCTCCCCCTCTCCTTCAGGGAAAAACACTTTACTAAATCACATCAAACAATTTATAAACAGATTTTATATATGTATCTCTCTTTACACTGAGAGATAAACTCAGTGATCCAAGTTTCTATAAAGTCATGGCCTTCAAACAACATTGGCCTAAGATCCAGACCAGGAGAATAAATAATTCTTTCACTCCTTGATGCTATACCTGCATCAAAATTTGGACTCGCGCCATACCATCATGATACTCTGTCTCTCTGAGACAGTGTATCGCCCCCTTGAATTCTCCGGTCACTGGAGATATGAGCTCCAGCTTCTCTCCTCGACTTCTCCTGTCACTGGAGTGATGAGTTCTCACTCCTCTCCCTCGTCTTCTCCTGTCTCTGGAGAGATGACGAGTTCCAACTCCTCTCCCTGGAGTCGTTAATTGCCGGGCTGAACTACTGGTGTGTTCCCCCACACCATGGCCATCCTTAACCCCCTCACGGGTGAAAGGTGAAAGGCGAAGGGTGAAGGGTGAAGGGCTGAAACACGAATAAGGTTCGTGTAAGTAACCTGCTTCCCAATTTAATTATGAATTCTTTCTTTCTCTTTTCTTTAGTTTTTCCCCTGTAGCTTTCCCCAACTATCTATGGCTCACCTGGTAATGACTGGTCAGCAGTGAGGACCAGCGTCCTGACAGGTTCGAGTCTCTAGGCCATCTGCTGGGCTAAAACTGATTCTTTCCTCCCTCCTCCTAGTGAGTGCATACTCAGTGTTCAAAACACATGACCAGCACCTTACCAGCCCTTGTTAAACTATCACTCAGTGGTCACTTTCACCCAATGACCACCCTTCTTTCTTGAATGAGTCATTCTCACAATTATTTGGGGACGCCCGCTACACTAGTCAAGCCACATGAATATTCTTCCTTTTTAGTTGTGGCATGGGGAAATGATTCATATCACTACTACATGTGATGGAGCGTCACATGCCTTGATGTGAGGCTACGTCACATGACACTAACATTATTGATTGACGCTTTAAAAAAGGGCTCCAAATCACATTAGCATACTCCAAATGTGGCCTGACAAAAGCTTTGTATAATTTCAAAAAAGTATCTTTATCTAAATAAGTAAAACTCCTTTTTATGATACCTAACATCTGGTTAGCTTTATTTACCACTCTCTGTAAGTGAGGGTCAAATGACAACCTGCTATCGAAGGTAACACCCAAGTCTTTTTCTTCAGTAAGAGCCTCTACTTGGTGATAAACATCATTCTCCATCATTTTATATTCATTATTTTGATTATTATTCCTGACGTGCAATACACCACACTTGGTCATGTTGAAATACAGATTCCACGACTTAGACCACTCTTGCAGTTTGTAGATATCGTTTTGAACACAAGTACTCTTTGATGTACAATTGTAAATCTTAGTATCATCTGCGAATATTTTACATGGACTGACAAGGTTATCTGGTAGATCATTTATAAAATAGTGAAAAGAACCGGTCCCAGTATACTTCCTTGAGGGATACCACTAAGTACATTACATTTCTTTGATTTGGCTGCCCCTACTCTGACTTGTTGAGTTCTATCACTCAGAAAGTTTTTGATTAATTTTAATAAGGTGCCACCAATACCGTTTGCTGCTAGCTTTATAAGGAGTCTCTTATGCGGAACCGTATCAAAAGCTTTTCTAAAATCCATGTATATGATATCAATTCCTTGTCTGCCATCTAGCATTGTTGTTATATCCTCCATAACCTCTAACAGCTGTGTGACACATGATCGTTTTTTTCGAAAACCATGCTGACATTTAGAATATAAATTATTATCTGTAAAATAGGAGACCATTGAGTCTCTGACAATACTTTCTAAAACCTTGCATAAGATACAAGTAAGACTTACAGGTCTGTAGTTGCTCGGTTCACATTTTGTACCTTTCTTAAAAATCGCTGTCACCTCTGCCGTTTTCCAGTCTTCAGGTAATACACCAGTTTCAAGTGTCTTATTAAAAAATGAACACAGTGGAACAGATAGTTCCTCACATAGCTCTTTTAGTACCCTTGGTGGCAATAAATCAGGACCCTGTGCCTTATTTGGGTTAAGTTGTTTTAATTTACTCTCCACAGCTTTGGGAGTTACTCGAATTTCTGTTAACATTACCCCATTTGAATAACATCCTCTCTCAAGTCCGGAATGTCGCATAAATTTTCTTGGGTAAATACACTTGAAAAAAATGTATTTAACATTTGAGCCTTATCCATGTCATCCACCGCAAATGTACCATCAGGTCTCTTTAATGCACTTATACCTGTACTCATTTTCATTTGCTGTTGCACATACCTCCAAAACTTTTTTGGATTTATTTTTACCTTCATTGGCGATCTGCTTCTCATAATCTCTTCTTATTCTTTTTAACAACTTTTTACATTTGTTTCTTTCCTTTATGTATTTCAGATAAGCATAACCTGATTTAGTGGTAAGGTATCTTTTGAATAGTTTATATTTCTTTTTGATACATCTGAACGCTGTCTTATTCATCCATACAGGTTGTACTTTTTTAGTATCCCTAACTTTAACTTTAGGGATACATTTCTCCACACCATTATGCAGTAATCTTTTTATGTAGTTCCAACTCTCTTCGCTATTCATTTCTGACATCACAGACCAATCATGATCATTTACAATCTTTCTAAACTTACAATAATCACCCTTGCTAAGTTTGTAAATATACTTAACCTGTTTTTTACTTTTTTATTAGAAATGTGAAGCTGAAATGCCAAAACATCATGGTCACTTTTACCCACTGGGTCAAGATGCACAATGTCCGAAATAAGATTATCTTCGCTTACAAGTATCCAGTCATCCAATGTAGGGTTTTGATCAACTCTCCTCCTTGTCGGTTTGCTTACCTTCTGTATCAAAAAGGAATCTAGCACATTTTGTTTAATGCTGTTATTTTTTTCTCCTGTCCATTTTCCATCCCAATGGACGCCTGGAAAATTAAAGTCGCCCATAATGCACACTTAGTATACTTCGATACCATATCAGATTTAAGTATTTGAAATAATTTCTGATCATTTTCTTCACTGCTAGTGTTTGGGCTTCGGTAAAATGCATCCAAATAAAATTTTACCATCTTGGACACGTTCGACTGAGCACCACACACTTTCCTGAAATTCACACACATTTATTTCCTCACACTCTCGCGCATTCATTGACTTCTCGACATATAATGCTACACCTGTTGACAGTGGGAAAGACTACAACTTTGGATTCTCTCTTGAGGGCACATAAGACCGTATGGCGAAAGCTTGGCTGTGTCTGGAGTGGCAGTCTTCATCTGTCCGTGGGCAGGGGTGGTTGGGTCTGTGGGGTGTGCTCGGCAGCTGGAGGGTGGTGTTTTTCGCCGGTGGGCTCTGCAGTCATGAAATACGGGCTGGTACACCCATGGGGATGCTACTTTCAGGCTGTTATGAGCTGCATCCTGTAGTCTAATTTACCTCTGTTCAGGAGCAGTTATGTCCCTTGATATCTTAATGGAGTGTCCTGCGCATGCCTGTACCCATCGTCAACACAGCGCAGGCCTCCAAGGGTGGTACAGGACTGCTCTAAAGGCAGGCGAAGACAGTGCTTCTCTGGGTCCTCCCCAGCACCTTCGGGTGTTTCTTTTTCTTCTAATCAAAGTTTTTGAGTATGAGAGGGCCTTATAACTAAGAGTGAACAAATGAGTCTATAAGTGAGCAACTGTACATGAGTTTGAGCTGCAGTACAAATATGAATAAAGCAAGGTTGAAAGTGCCTCTGTATACAATGTGTGTGTTGTGCCGTTTCATCCTTTTGACATGTTGAGAGATGATGATGTTAAACTATTTTGCATTCCAAAGTGATAAGCTGTCATTTGAATTGTTGTGGTCTTATGTGCTTTTGAATACATGAATAATAGTTTGCTTAAACTATATCTACCAAAAAAGAAATTTACTTGTCTTTATGTTTGACTTACTAAAAATTCCATTTTAATCATTTTGATTTACTTCTAATGTTGCTTTTACTCCTTTTTTTTTTTTTTTTTTTTAAACAACGAAAGAATACAACAATGTTTTGTTTCAAGTCTATCTTAAATCTACATTTTGTCATTGGTGCTTTTTAAATTTACAGTAAATATATATGTGTGTGCTTTTGTTACCTGTAATTTCTTGTAATATGTTCACATAATGCACTGTTTTGTATCAACACATATATACCATATTTTCAGTTGAGATAATAAAAAATGCTTGAAAATAATGCATGAGATTGTCTGTATGTTATCAATGAAACAAGTCGGGCAGAATGCATGCGAGTTTGAGATATCAACATGGGATTTAGAAAAGATGCAATATGAAGTAAAAACCAGCGACATCAAATTTAAGAGCAATAATTGTCAACAGAGTAAATGCCTATCAAATTTAAGTTTCTATCTGAATAAGCACATGCAGTATGAGCATGTGTTAAGGGAAGGTTTGGAGAGGGGGGGGGGGGGGAAGGGGAAAGAGACAAGAGGAGGGGGTAGTCAAGGGTTTAGAAAGTCCAACAGATTTTAATTTTGTTCAGCATTCTGAGCCGACTTTCTGGGCAAATGCACTTTATAAACGTTACTCATCTTTTCTTTTTCTTTTTTTTTGGGGTGGTGGTGGTGGGGATGGGGAGGGGGAAGGGAGATTAAGGAAGGCAATGTTGCATTTTAATGTCGATTTTCACGTCACCGTAATGAAAACGGTGTCTGGGGAAAAGGGACATAAATTCTGAATGCTGGTTGCTGTATTCACAACTGCAGTTTTTTCCCCCCATGTAAACATTGTATGACACCAGGGATCAGAGCCTGGTATGAGGTACACGTGTTCATTTAACAACGAAGAGGCTGCACGAAAGGACACCTGATTGTAACGAGAGTTGGGGTGGGTCGGTGGGTCCTCTTGTCTAGGGAAGGACTTGAAATATTTTCTCTATGTGAATGATGTTAAAATTTCGCCTCCACCCAACAAATGACAGGTCACTTGTGTTGTGCTCACGTGCCTCCATGTCTCAGTCACTTTCAGTTGAACTCATTTGTTTTAGTCAAATCAGACTTCAATCGATCGATGCACTTGTACAAGTTAACAAAGGATTGCTTGCAAAGCAAATGAGGTCACTGCCCGGATGTTTAATGGCGGTGGCTTAACAGGTTAACACCTTAATGTAAACAGAGCCACAATCGCAGCCACACACAGTCTACTGTGAAAGCCACGATCGTGGTCAGCCGCAGCCAACAGGTTAAGCTACAGAACTAAAACAAAACAAGATGCGAAGCATATAAACGTACTCCCAGTTTTCCAAACTGCTTATAAATCAACCAAATGCTTTATGAGATAAGAAATAAAGGCAAAATAACGGTTTTAAACGGTTATTTAACCGATGTACACTTTTGAAACCGGTATTTTAGTCCTCACCGGGCTAAAGCCTGTGTACATACCAAATTTCATCCAAATCGGACAATATGTCAAGAATAACGGTTTTTAACGGTCAGATTTTGAAACACTGCATGGAAGTGCCATTTGTGTGTGATAACCTTTCTATATACAAAATTGCATTAAAATCCACCAATATATAAAAAATAACGGCAAAATAACGGTTTATCGGTTATATAACCGATATACACTTTTGAAACTGGTATTTTAGTCCTCACTGGGCTAAAGCCTGTGTACATACCAACTTTCATCCAAATCGGACATGTCAAGAATAACGGTTTTTAACGGTCAGATTTTGAAACACTGCATGGAAGTGCCATTTGTGTGTGATAACCTTTCTATATACAAAATTTCATTAAAACCCACCAATCTATAAAAGATAACGGCAAAATAACGGTTTAACGGTTATATAATTGATATGCACTTTTGAAACCGGTATTTTAGTCCTCACTGGGCTAAAGCCTGTGTACATATCAAATTTCATCCAAATTGGACAATATGTCAAGAATAACGGTTTTTAACGGTCAAATTTTGGAACACTATATAGAAGTGCCATTTCTGTGTGATAACCTTTCTATATACCAAATTTCATTAAAATCCACCTATATATAAGAAATAACGGCAGAATAACGGTTTTTAACGGTTGTTTAATCCATTTTCAGCATTACATCACTTACATATGGACAGAGGATCCGATTTGTCACAAGATCATCCAAACCGCTTATAAATTGGCCAAGTACTTTCTGAGATATTCCATAAAGAAGAAAAACCGTTACAGGCTGTTACAACCATTAGTAACGGCTATAACGGGGCAAACCAAAACATCAGGGCCTGTATGCACGTCGATCCGGATAGAGGGCTGTCCGCGAATAGCGCCTATTCGGTGGATAGGCGGCAGATTTTGGTATGCACGTCAGACCGCATAAGCTATCCGACTCGGCAAAACGCGGATAAAGTTATCGGTGCCTCGGGGGTCCGATAGCGAGCCTAAACGCGGATAAATATGGCTGCATTGATGTTTTTCCAAGTGAGACAGCGACGGCAATTGCGACGAAACCGCATCTTTCGTGACAGAAAGAATCCGTTTGACCTGTACAATGACCTAGAACTGTTCCGAAAGGTGTGTGTGTGTGTGTGTGTGTGTGTGTGTGTGTGTGTGTGTGTGTGAATCGCCCCACTTTCCAGCACATTTCCAAGCGCAATTATTATTTGTTGTTTTCAATGATAGTGCACATTTGTAGCTTCCCATACTTATTGTCAGTCTTCTCTGGCACTGAAGATTTATTCCCGAAATCAAGATGTTTAATCACTCTAGATGGTTGGCTTTTTTTCACTTTTGATTTGGAAAAAAAATTCTTTGTCTCTATGTACATCGCCCCAGAGTGAACAGTTTAAAAGTAGTGTGTGGTGTGTGTGTGTGTGTGTGTGTGTGTGTGTGTGTGTGTGTGTGTGAATCGCCCCACTTTCCAGCACATTTCCAAGCGCAATTATTATTTGTTGTTTTCAATGATAGTGCACATTTGTAGCTTCCCATACTTACTGCCAGTCTTCTCCGGCACTGAAGATTTATTCCCGAAATCAAGATGTTTAATCACTCTAGATGGTTGGCTTTTTTTCACTTTTGATTTGGAAAAAAAATTCTTTGTCTCTATGTAGATCGCCCCAGAGTGAACAGTTTAAAAGTAGTGTGTGTGTGTGTGTGTGTGTGTGTGTGTTGTAGTGAGTGGTGTGTGTGTGTGTGTGTGTGTGTGTGTGTGTGTGTGTGTGTGTGTGTGATTTTTTTTTTTATAATTCAGACCTTGTATTCATCAATTGTGTCGCAAAGTGGCCAGGGAGTGTGCATGATTCAAGAATCTTGCGTGAAAACCGACGAAGCACGTACCAGCGGAAGTTCCACGAAGGAGGGTATGACTAAACCGAAAGCAGTGCCTGCTGCACCCTGGTTTTGCCAAGAATCTATAAATAGAGCGCCGTTTCCTGCCCTCTAAACGCGGAGAGCTATTCAATCGCGAATAGGGCGTCGTGCATACCAAAACCGGAGAGGGGCTATCCGCGTTTAAGCTCCGAATAGCTAACCGCGTTTAAGCCCTAAACGCGAATAAGCTAATCGGGTTTGACGTGCATACAGGCCCAGGCATCATCCGTGACCCATAATGAACATACCTGCTAATTTTCATAAAGGTCGGCCAAGTACTTTCTGAGATATTCCATAAAGAAGAAAAACTGTTACAGGCCGTTACAGCCGTTAGTAACGTTTATAACGGTAAACTAAAACATCGGGCATTATTCGTGACCCATAATGAACATACCTACGAATTTTCAGAAAGATCGGCCAAGTACTTTCTGAGATATTCCATAAAGAAGAAAAAGCGTTACAGGCCGTTACAGCCGTTAGTAACAGCTGTAACGGTAAACTAAAACGTCGGGCATCATCCTTGACCCATAATGAACATACCTACAAGTTTTCAGAAAGATCGACCCAGTAGTTTTGTCTGGAGCGAGTGGAACACATTTTGACCACGGACACACAGACAGACAGACAGACACACACACACACACACACACACAGACAGCATTTCTTCGTTCCCATTGTAAAGTACTCCCTGTTCTTTAAGAACTGGGAGTACAAAAAAAGGAAGAAGCTGAATAATTCATGGTTTTATTTCATAGCAAAACATACCTCCAGATTTACAGTCCATGTAGGTCAACCTCATCACAACAAAGTCTGCACACAGTGCTTCAGGTCATCAATCATTAGCCAGTGCCTACAGATATGATTGTGGACCATATGTAGATTAACAAGTAAACCAAAGAAGAAACATGGAAGAAGAGAAAGAGCAAATGAACATGCACAACTTTTCTCTCTTGCTTGCGAAACTTAAGTATGTATTAGTTCATGACTTGTTCAGCCATTAAGCAATAATATTGTCACAGCTGTATTTGAAATTGCTAACTGCACTGTTAGATGTGATGGAGGGGTGGAGGAGTGGGAAAGGGATGGGAGAGTGGGGGGGGTGGGGAGGGGGGGCACAGAATCATTTCTTTCCGATGGTATATGGAAATACGATGTATCTAACATACAAATGTCACGCCACAAAAACTGAGTGATAGCGAGGAGTCAAGCAGATGGAGAGAACTTGTGCTAACAATGACATTACATACACAAAATTATGTTAAAATGACATTAAATTTAAAAAAAAACCAACAGAATCAACCACAAACCTAATCACAAATAAGTACACCAATAATTAGAACAAATTTATTAATCACTGTGACAG
>JAFLJL010004205.1:0-27347 GCA_018398815.1 Conus ventricosus | reverse complement strand
CCCCTCCCTGCGCCTGACGCACCGTGTCTTTGTGCGCACTTGTTCGTTCCCAATTGCGGTGTCTTCGTTTCTGCCTCAGGGTTAATCGTCCAGCAGGTCGTTTCCACATGACCGCGGCGGAAGAAGCTGGACCGGATGGAATTTTTGATTTTGTACATGTTTGCGTTTATGTATTTGTGCATGTGTAATGTATGTATGTGTGCATGTATGTATCTATAAATATGTATACGTGGGGTGTGTATATTTTTTGAGCGTTTTTGTTAGAATAGTAACTTTAATAGTCTCCTGCCATTTCCTTTGTCACATGTGTAATTACAAGCATTTGCACACACCGTAAGCATTAGCTTGTTGTGTTCAAATTTTCACATTGATTGTAAAACTGTGCTTGTAAAGTGGAAATAAATTTATTTAAAAGTAAGTTTCCAACAGCTCTTTGGCTAAAACCAAACGACAGATGTGAAATGTCCGCGAATAAACTCACTCTCTCTCTCTCTCTCTCTCTCTCTCTCTCTCTCTCTCTCTCTCTCCTCTCTCTCTCTTCGCGAGCAGAATTTTTTTTTTACACCAAGCGAAATAGCGAAAGGATGTACGTTTGAGCAAAACAAATTTTGCTGGAAGCGAGATGGCTGGCAGCTCGGGATATAAGTATGTATGCATGGTAACCACGCATTCCGCTGGAAGCGAGATGGCTGGCAGCTCGGGATATAAGTATGTATGCATGGTAACCACGCATTCCGCTGAAGCGAGATGGCTGGCAGCTCGGGATATAAGTATGTATGCATGGTAACCACGCATTCCGCGGGAAGCGAGATGGCTGGCAGCTCGGATATAAGTATGTATGCATGGTAACCACGCATTCCGCGGGAAGCGAGATGGCTGGCAGCTCGGGATTATAAGTATGTATGCATGGTAACCACGCATTCCGCTGGAAGCGAGATGGCTGGCAGCTCGGGATATAAGTATGTATGCATGGTAACCACGCATTCCGCTGGAAGCGAGATGGCTGGCAGCTCGGGATATAAGTATGTATAGCATGGTAACCACGCATTCCGCTGGAAGCGAGATGGTGGCAGCTCGGGATGTAAGTATGTAGGCTATGCATGGTAACCACGCATTCCGCTGGAAGCGAGATGGCTGGCAGCTCGGGATTAAGTATGTATGCATGGTAACCACGCATTCCGCTGGAAGCGAGATGGCTGGCAGCTCGGGATATAAGTATGTATGCATGGTAACCACGCATTCCGCTGGAAGCGAGATGGCTGGCAGCTGGGGATATAAGTATGTAATGCATGGTAACCAGGCATTCCGCTGGAACGAGATGGCTGGCAGCTCGGGATATAAGTATGTATGCATGGTAACCACGCATTCGTCTGACGCGGTTTCACATCTAGTTACGAAGAATGAAGATATATTCGGTCCTTCTTTGAACGCAATGGAAATCATATTGGTTGATGGGGACAACGAGAAGGCCCGGAGGGAGGAGGCGGGGGTGTTAAGGGGTTGGAAGAGGGAGAGGGAGAGGGGAGCAACAACTGCTGAGAACAGATCTGCTTCCAGACCTTGTGCATGGGCCAGCTATGGGAGCTTGAGGAGCTCACAGTGACCGTGTCCACTCGTCAAGAAACGGTAACTTCAAACTTCACTAAAGATGATAGGAATCATGAGGTGAAACTCTTCTCTCTCTCCTCTCTCTCCTCTCCTCTCTCTCTCTCTCTCTCTTCAAATTCATTTATCATTTTATTCATGTATTTGTTTATTCATCTATATAGTTATTTACTTATTTTGGTTACCGATAACGATGACCAAACTTTTCCTTGGGCAGCTCCGCTGTCTGGACAGAACAGACAATCTAGAGAGTCAAGTCCAGCTTCAGGTACGACGTACAAGACTCTCTCCGCCCCACCCCACTGACTCGCATCATACAGGATTTTTTTTTTTTTTTTTTTTTTTTTTGCTACGGCTGCAGCCTAAGACAAAGGAATCTGCAGCCAACGCCGATCCAGGATGCTTCACGGGTTTGTTAATCGCTTTGTTCGCAACAGCCTTTTCTTATTTTTTTTTTCTTATTTTTTTTTAAATTACTGTGTAGGTGTCAAGTGCTTTTTTGACACTGGTCTTCCGGGGGAGAGGGGGGGGGGGGAGAGTGAGGAAGAGAGGGGGGGGATTCAAAAACAAACAAACAAAGCTCATAATCCAAGCCGTAACAATTTCAATTAATATGCAAAAGTGCAAAGGCCGAGAGTGTGGGCTTATCAATTTGAAAGGATGTGTGACATCGCGCGCGCACGTGCGTGTGCGTAAAAAAAAAAAAAAAAAAAGAGAGAGAGAGAGAGAGAGAGAGAGAGAGAGAGAGAGAGAGAGGAGAGAGAGAGAGATTCTATCTCCAACAGGAATAAAAGAATTATGCAAATGTCACATTTGTTCGCCTGCAGGCTACATGTAATAAGGGTTGACACAAAAGTCTTCTCTTCTTCTTCTTGTTTTTTGAATTAAGCAAATTAAAATATATTCCAACAAGTAAAAAAAACAAAACAAAAACAACTCTGTCTCCAGTTTCCAAAAAAAAAAAAAAAGTTTGGCTACAAACCGAACGGAAACGGAAGCAAGTGCACTGTTGACCGGAAATGTAAAGCAGCTCTGCGGAGGGGGGCATTGGTTCTGTGTTTAACAAATAAAAGCTGGCCAATTATAGACAGCTGAGCAAGCACACTGGTTGGTTTGCACGTGGTGGACTGTAGTATATATATATAGATATGTTGCCTCACGCGTTGTATTCCAATACTGAACCACCCGCACTTGAATGGGAGGAGATTTATGTTTTGTTAATTGCGGGGGGGGGGGCGGACAGGTGGATGCAGTGTGTCAGTCACTGGAGAATCTTTGGAAAAATACTCTCGTGTGTGTTTGTGTGTGTGTGTGTGTTGTGTGTGTGATGTGGTGTTGTGTGTGTGTGTGTGATGTGGTGTGTGCGTGCGTATGTGCGTGTGTGTGCGCGCGACAGCGACAGTGTGTCTAATGCATGTGTGTGGTGTTGTGTGCGAGTGCGCGGCCAATGACATATTGGCGCGCACGCGCACAGTCACACACACACACATGCATAGACACAACTGGCAGTGCGCGCCGCACACACAAGACATACGCACACACACGCACACAACAAAAAAACAAACCCCCAAAACACACACACACACACGGTGGCGCGTGCGAGCGCACGTGCATGCATACGTTCGGCTGCACGCGTGCGTTCATGCCACGCGAACGTTGATATAATCTAGTGTAGTGTGTGGGGCAGGTTTGAAGCTGACGCGAAACAAGGTACCAAACTCGGGCCAAATCGGCGAAGAACAAGTGAAGTAGTTATTCATTTACACACGGACACCAAACGAATCATGGCTTTGCGCGCAGGAAGCTTTGTCTCAGGATGGAGAGAGGAGATCATGCTTTGCGCGCAGGTTTGTCTCAGGATGGAGACAGGGATCTTGCTTTGCGCGCAGAGCTTGTCTGGACGATGGGAGACAGGGTCATGGTTTGCGCGAAAAAAAAAGTTTGTTCAGGATGGAGTAGGGATCATGCTTTGCGCGCAGAGTTGTCTCAGGATGGTGGACAGGGATCATGCTTTGCGCAGGAGTTTGTCCGAGGATGGAGAGAGGAGTCATGCTTTTACCGCGCAGAGCTTGTCTTAGGATGGAGAGAGGGTTGGGATTTGGTGGGTGGTGGAAGGACAGGTATAGCTATTAGCCAGCTGCCAAGGGGGTGTAGGGAAAGGTGGGGGAGAGGAGGGGACGGGCTGGAAAAGTGACCACGCTGGCGAGCGTTGGTGGTGGAAAAGGCTGCGGATTGGATGCAGGAAGGGTCGTTGGGGTGGGTGGGGGTTCGTATGCTTTCCTGTATCTACCCGTCTTCTTTAAAAAAAAAAATAAAAAAAAAAAAAGGCAGCCACTAATCCATATGAAAAAATCATTCCTCAGGCTTGCGTTTGTGTGTTAACGGGTCAACCACACTAAGCATACCACAGGACTACTACACTACTACTACTCACTAACTCTCCAAAGGAAAGGTGTAATTATAGACGGGTTTCGTCTTCCAGGCATAAGTGTATGCGATGAAATAAACGGGAATCGTCTGCTCGTTCGTCCTCTGTTATACAAATTAATGACCACATACCAGCTTACAGTCGCATAAGCTTGGAGGGGGGGGGGGGGGGTGGGGGGGGGGGGGGGGGGGGTGGGGGGGGGGTGGGCGGGTTGGGCTTGGGGGGGGGGGGGGGGGCTTCGGGGGGGGGGGGGGGGGTGGGGGGGTGGGGGGGGCGTGGGGCTTGTCGTTGTTTTTTTGTTTGTTTGTTGTTGTTGTTTTTTTTTAGATTGGGGAAAGGGGAAAGGGGGAGGAGTAGAAGGAAGAAGGAGGGGGAAGGGGGGGGGAAAGGGGGGGGAGAAGGGGGGGGGAAAAAGAAAAGAAGGAAAGAGAAGGGGAAGGAGGTAGGGAGGGGGGGGGAGGGAGAAAAGGAGGAAGGGAAGAGGGAATGAGAGGAGGGAAAGAGGGGGGGAAGAAGGGGGAAAAAAAATAAAGAAAGAAAAAAACAGTGTAAAAAAGGAGAAAAGGAGAAAAAAACAGTTGTGATCGCTATGAAGACATTATTGTATTCTTCTGAATATTACTGTTTTTTTTGGTTTCCTCTTTTCGCCAGCTTGACTACAATCAGCGCGCATGCGCTTGTCACGGTAGGGTAAACAGTGTGATAAGAGCCGTTTTTCCTGTTGACGGACAGTCTTCCTCGTGGATAACACCAATTCTCCTCTTGTTGAACAGAGGATAACGGTCCTTCAAGGTAAGTGATAACGGTTTTTTATCACCTGAAAGAACGAAAATTTCGGGAGAAACCGAGATTGTGACCCTATTGGGGAAAAGGAATTCATGGAAGGAAATGGTTATCATCTTCAGGAAATACCAGGGGGAAAATACGTGGGTCCTCGGGGCAGTGAGGGAAAGGAGAGGGGGGAAAGAAAATAGATTTTGCGAGCTTAGGGATCACTGTTCTTCCTATGTTCACTAATTTCCTCCCAGGGTCTTGCCTCTTTCCCCTGAGATAGGGAAAAAACTAGCTATTATCGCAGCTCGACGCTAGCATTGTTTCCCACACGCTATAGTGTTGTCGGCGGTTTTGTTAACTTGTGAAAACGTACAGCTCCAACCCATTAGAGGTGGTATTTAATAAACAGAGGCGGAGAGAGTCTCGACTTCTATATCAGTGTTATGTTATTAACAGAGGCGGAGAGAGAGCACATCAGTCCATTTCTTGCAGGAAAACTTTCTTTCTTTGTTTCGCTTTCCCGGCAAGCTAGATCCTCAATCCGGGTGAGTAAGCGAGGAATTTGTATATACCACCTCACCACACCACCTCTTTTCCACCGCCACGCCCCAGATAATGACTGACCACTGTGTTTCCCAACTCGCAGCCTTTCAAAATTGCGTTTACGGCACTTATTATGTATACAAACGGAATTGATGAACTGGGTCTTCGGGGTGGGGATAAGGTAAGGGGTGGGGTTGGGGGGGCGCGTGTGTGGTCGTGTGTGTGTGTGTGTGTGTGTGTGAGTGTGTGTGTGTGGTGGGTGTGTGTGGGGGGGGGGGGGGGGCTGGGAGGGGCTGGGAATGGGGGGGGGGGCTGGGAATGGGGGGGGCTGGGCCGCTCGCCTGGGACGGGGCGCGGGGGGGGGGGCCTCAGGGGTGGGGGGGGGGGGGGGGCTCTGAGGATTGGATAATGGCAAGGGGGCAGGGAGGGGGGGGATATGACAACGGAAGGGGGGTCAGGGTGATGGTTGTAGGCTAGGGAAGGTAGGAAGGGGGGTGGGTTATGGTTCTTTGCTGGCATTATTTTTTTTTTTCCCCCTGCGTGGTTTTGGTTCGAACAAACTCGGACTCCATTTTTCAATTGATGTTTCTTGGTTGCTTGGACTTCGGAACCGTCCTGACTGGACACGAAAGCATCAGGGACCGCAGCAGACAGACAGAATCAGCAGCAGCAGCATGGCACCTGAAGCGTTGCAGTTCTTTGCAGTTTAACTATTCGCTACTGCTTTGTGGTATGTTCCGGGGCGACAATTTTCTTTCGCATTTTGTCCTATGCGTTTCCTTACCAGAAGGATAGGATTTGCAATTATCAGCACCGAAGAATGGTTCTGTCATGGTACCGCGAGGTTTGATTGACAAAATGCTCCACACTCACTACTCATGCATGTCTCACATTCTGAATAAGTCGCTTGAATACGTTTATTTTCTCGGCATCGGCCCCTCGTTTTTTCATTCAGCGGATCATCCTTACGCCGGGAGTTTTGAAAGAGATAACTGATTGCTTCATTGTTCACTTTTTGTTGTCCAGAGTGTTGTTTAAGCTTAGCCTGTAGAAGAGGAAAGTAAGAAAAGACCTATGAGGTCCAAATGGTGTCGACACGTCAACAATATTGCTTCTGCGAGGAGCTGATGTTTTACACAGAAACAGGGATAAAGAAGAAAAAAGAAATAAAGAAAAAATAAAAAAATATTTTTTTTCAATATAAATCCCCCCCCCCCCCCCCCCCCCACCCCCTCCCCCCCCCCCCCCCCCCCCCCCCCCCCCCCCCCCCCCCCCCTCCCCCCCCCCCCCCCCCCCCCCCCCCCCCCCCCCCCCCCCCCCCCCCCCCCCCCCCCCCCCCCCCCCTCCCCCCTCCCCCCCCCCCCCCCCCCCCCCCCCCCCCCCCCCCCCCCCCCCCCCACCCCCCCCCCCCCCCCCCCCCCCCCCCCCCCCCCCCCCCCCACCCCCGTCCTGCGACGGGCCATTAGGGTAGTCTCCCCAGACTAACGGCTGCATCCTTTTCCGGTCGTCTAGTCTAGGGAGGTGCTCCGACGGAAGTTTCAAGGATCTCATGGTTCTGTTCCTCTTGTCTTTCAACAGGATTTCGCGATTCAGGCCTCAAGTCACCATATAGTAAGGACGTTATACATAATGCGTGTCGATTGATATGAAGTAAATCTTTTGTTTGAGCATCCTTTCAGGGTGCGCTTAGTAGTATTAAACACGCAGTTTAAAAAAATAGAAGAAGAAAGAAAAATCCTACCACCGTGGGCACAAAACATCGCACGGTTTTTGTGCCCTCCGTGGCCTATGGGTTTCCGCTGTCGCTATCATTCACCGATGCACTTTTACCAGATTGATCTGCAAGCGGCAGACGTCTGGCACTCAGGAGTCTCATTCCTAACACACACACACACACAATACGCACACAGTAGCCGACGCGCGCGCGCGCACACACACACACACACACTATCACACACACAACACACACACACACACACACACACACACGTCAGAAAAAGCTTCATAACACGGGTACCTGACCGGAAGAAAAGTCACAAAACTTGGGACACACAAAAAGCCAGTCAACCAGCACCAACCAACCAAATACAAAGGTCATGAAAACTTCTCTGTACGGGTACTTGTTCTTTAAAGAGAGCGTACAACTTTGAAAACATTGCGAACCTAGGTCTGTTCAGGGCAGCAAAGCTTTCCTTAAGGCACGTTCCAAAACAGAAAGGTCACCATACTTTATAAAGTAAAGGAGGGGGGTGGGGGGGGGAACGCGAATGAAGTAAGCTACTAACCTCGAAAGCTTAAATTCATTATGGGGTACCCTTTCCCCCTCGTGATAAGTACAGGGGCGGTACGGGATTGGAAGGGGGGAGGGAAAGCATATGTGAGGGGAGAGGGGGAGGGAGGTCATGTATTATGATAAGTATGGGGTGAAGGTAGGGTGTGTTTTTTGAGCGGGGGTTACAGTGTTAACCGTTCCCTTGAGCAGGAGCTAGGTACGAATGTTCTGCTTCACTTTTAAGTTATGCTCTGTGTGTGTGTGTGTGGGGTTTTGTGTTTTGTGTGTGTGTGTGTGTTTGTGTGTGTGTGTGTGTGTGTGTGGTGTGTGTTTCTGAAATTTTTAAAGTCTTTCCTTGACTCAGTGCGTATTAGTTTCATTTTTGGCGCGTTATTCCCCTTCTCTTCTTCTCTCTTCTCTCTCTCTTCTTCTCTCTCTTTTCGCTTGTGGAAAACCCAGAAGTATGGGCCCCGCTCCACCGGTTTCGACTGCGGGTCACATTACCTGACTGGCAAACGATTCGAAAGCCATAAAAACAACAGAGAAAACAAACAGTGACGAGCCCAAACATGATTGTAAGGATTGCGCTATTAAGTCAGAATAGGGAAGTCAGTGTGAAGTGCGATGAGTTTAAAACGCAGGTGCGATAGGCTAGAGAAAGAGAATGAAAGGACTATTGTGCCATGTCGGCATAACTACTGACCGTTTAAACAAAATACGGAAACAAAACAACAAAAGTGGCTAAAAAACCAGTGTCAAAATCGTGGGGAATTTACGTGAACAGTACAAAATTGAACTTAAAATCGATGGGTTTAGAAAAATTTTGCGCAGGGGACAATCTTCGGCTTTCGGTATTCCACAGCAGAGTGCACGGGGAGGCTTGATCGTGTGCGAAAGCGGTGGGGGAAGCTCTCAACAGGTTGACGGAAAAAAGACGTGGACTGATCAGGCATATCAGAGCCCATCAAATAGGCAACGGGTCTCCCAACCCCCAATATTGCTAAATTTCGAAATTGGGAGACAAGGGGAAGTAATCAAAAACAAAGACTTTAGGGCGAAATTCAAATCGCAAGGTTTACGTGTTGAAAAAGACTTGACAAAACGGCAAGCAGCAATGGTGGCGCAAGCAAACTGATGGATGTCCCCCTACTTTAGGGGCCCCTGACGATCGGGCCAAACAAGACCGGAGACCCCCCTCGGTGGCCCCCCCCCACCAAAACACGACAGTACAGGAAAGGGGGCAAAAGGGCCCCAGAACCAGGAGCAAAGAAAAACCGAAACCCAAAAGGGAAAAGGGAGATCCGGACCCGAGCAAGCAAAAAGCTTCCCACCGGGGGAAAGGGGTTTAAGGGGGGGCCCCCCCCCCGTCCGTGTGTCGGTGTAAACCCCCCCCAACCGTTTTCCAACGTGCGGGGGGGGCCGGGCAGGTGACAGCCCCACATGCAAAAACCCCCCCCCACACAGACCGATGGAAAAGGAACAGGGGGGAAAGAGGGGGCAACACGCCAAACAACCCCAATGCACGTCAAAAAAAAACCCCCGTATAATTAGCAGTGGGGAGCCTCGCGTCATGTGACACGGACAACACCCCCCTCCCAGTTTTTCACAGCAAAAAGGGAAAAGGACAGAGAGGGAAGGGGTGGTAAAATCGACCTCGGCTTGCGTGGTAAAGGGCAGCAGGGGGCGTGGTGGGGGGGGGGAAAAAAAATAGAGGGGGGGGGAAAAAAAAACACGTGCAGCCCGTAGAAAAAGCGGACAGCAGACGAGTTGAAAGGTTACCTGTCAGTGAACGTCAATCAACTTTTCCCCGCGGCCATGGAGTGCCCCATTTTGACATAGGCGAGCGTTTGCGATTGGGTCACGCTCCGGGTGAAAAATGGAAAGCATGATCAACCGGCAACGCGATTTTCTTTTTTTTTGGTTAAAAACATCGAGGGCCTTTTGAGTTAAAATTAATGTTTTATCTTTTATTTTTTTTGTTCGTGAATTTGATTTCGTTGGCTTGACTGAGACTTTGTTGGTCATATATTTCTGCAAATGTTTCAAGATTATGCAAAAATGATGCCCCTGCAACGAAAATTTTTTCGATGGAAAAAATTCAGGTGGAGTTTTGGTGCTGGTAAAAAATTTGTTTTTTCTGTTTGTTTGAAAGTTAGAGTAAAGTGCGTAATTTGATTGTTTTGAAATTTATAAATGTTTATTTGATATGGAAAAAAAACGTTTTTTTCTTTTGCGGGTTTTGTGCCCCCTGAAGGCAGTCCTTATTATAAAAATGTGAATGAAAAACCCCTTTCTTTTTTTTTAAAAGAACACCGCGTTGCTCGAAAAAGGAAAAGATATTTGTTATTTTTTGTGGCGATCTCAATTTGGACAGATTTTGAAAAATAAAAAATTGAAAATATGATTGATTATTTACCCCAAATGAAAACCTGGTTAGATGAAGAAGTAAAAGTTCCTCGATGTTCAAAATAAAAGTTAATGTTTGGGTAAATCACTGTTGGACTTTTTTTTTCTGTCTGGTTTAATAATTTTAAAATGGTTTGTCAAGGGTTTAACATGGCGATTTTACATATATTTCCCCGCAGGGAAAAGGAAAGGACCATTGTTTTTTTTTTGTGTTGAGGAATACATGGTTATTGTGAAGTTTTAATGAACAATTGTATTCTTGGCATTGCCTTTTTTGAAATGCGATGGGGAAAGGAGAGAGTTTTGTGGAAAGAGAGACCAAACAGTGCGTGGCGAGGAAAAAAAAAAGTTGGTGGTGTTTGGGAAAATGCCCAAAATATAGAGAGGAAAGGAATCAAATACGTTTAAAGAGAGCTGGAACGAGCAAAAATTTTTTGGATTTGAGTAAATGAATTTTTTAATCTTTTTTCGAAGGGTTTATTGGAGTGCTGCGGTATGGTTCGTTGTGGTTGGGAGGTATACAAAAAAGTTAACGATTTGGGTTTTTTTGGAATTGTTTAAAGATGAAAAAAAAAAAAAAGTCACGGGCCCCCTCAGAAGTTATTTGAGTTCTAAAAAAACCTTATTGAACGGCAAAATTTCGTTTAAAAACTTTGTAAAAAAGTTATAATAAATTAAAAAAAAAATTTTAAAAAGAAGAAATTTTATTTTTAAGATTAGTAAAAAAAGAAAGCATTGTTAAAGACCCAAATTTTTTTTGGTCAACAATAAGATCAATAAGCAAAAAAAAAATGTTATCTACAATCAATATCGATTGAACAGTGGCACGTCATTTTCAGAGTGTTTTTTAATCATTTGATAATTTGATCCTCAGGAGGCATATTTGATTTTTAGAGGAGATATTTTTAAGACCCTTTTTAAGATATAATAACTACAAGAGAGGGTAAAAGACGTATTTTAAAAATTTAAAAGTGGTTTAAAAACGCAGGCCCAGATCGTATAATCAATGAGATGTTGAAAAAATTTAATAATTGATACAGAATTTTTTTTTTTCAGTTTGTTTAACAGACTCTTCCTAGTGGAAATTTTCCCAAAAAGAGTGGTCAAAATTTAATAAATTTTACCTTTTTCAAAAAAAGGGAAACATAAATTCCCAGATAATTAAGAGGGGTATCGTTTCAAGTGTACTGGGTTTTAAATTTTACTAAATCTTGAATAAAAGTTAACAAATGGGCAGAGAAGGGGGGAAAAAAATTATTGAAAAAAACAAGCAGGTTTTTAGAAGGGATTATAGTACGACCCCATATTTTTTCACATTGCATTCAGTTTTTCAGCGTTTCTTTTCCAAAAATTCAAACTGTATATAGCATTTGTTGATTTTGTAAGGCGTTTGTTCCGTCAATAGAAATATTTATGGGGTATATTAAGAAATCTGGCGTTTCGGTAAAGTACAAGGCTTTAAAAGGAAATTAAAGATACAGTTTTGGCTTGTGTTCGCGACAATGTTTTTTTTTTAAATATTTTTTTGTCCCAAAAGGTTTTAAAAACAAGGCGAAATTTAAATCCACAATTATTTTCTTTTTTTTTTCATGAACTTGCTATAGAGTTATCTAAACATGGAAGACATGGCTACGTTACTTCCGGGAGAGTTGAAATATTTTTTTTATTCGCCCACGATGTGTTTTTTTTTTTTTAGTCTCCAAAAAGGACTCCCAAAAACCAATTAATGTGCTCAAATTGAAACAGATCGATTGCAGTTAAAGTAATTTAGACAAAACCAACATAACGTTTTCCGTTTTAAAAGGGGGGTTTTTATCTGCAAAGCGAAGCAAGGTGGTACGGTAAAGATGAGGTCAGGTTTTCAAAACCCAAAATAAAAAACTTTGGGCATGATTTTTCCTACAAAATTAAAATTTGACACCCGGTGGTTTTGAAAAAAGCCGGAAAAGGGAAAAAAAAGGGTAAATTGAATTCTTCGGCTTTGGAAGACTTTGGTCCCCTGATTTTTTGTTTTGGGAAAAAAAAATTTTTTCTCAGATTGAACCCAGCTGAGTTGGGCCGAAATTTGGGGATTAAAAGGAAAAAAAAATATGGAAAAAAGTTCACACTTATGCCTTTTAAAAGATGTTTTTTAAAAATTTCCTTTTTCATTTTTTCAATAAAATGGTGTACGGTGAAACAGGTGATACCCGTTATTATAAAAACCTATGTTAAATGTTGAGAAAAGGCTAAACTAACCCGGTTACCCAAAAACTCGTATATGTAAACAGGCGTATGAAATGCTCCCTTTGACAAAAATGAATGGGCATCATAATTGGGCTCGTATCAAAAGGCTTTAACCGAAAATGGATTTGGCATAATTGGTTGATGAAAAAGGGTGGAAAATGAAAAACTGTTTTTTTATGAATTTAAAACGGCTTTTGATTGTTATCAACAAAAATGGGCCCCAATTAAACAGAAAAAAGTAAATATGCCTGGTATAATTCATTTAAAAATTACTTTCAGCCCCGAAAAATACCTAAAAATTATAACAAATAAAAGGACAGGGGATTTCTTAGCAGATTTTGAATGAGAACGTTGGGGGCTGTTTTAAAAAAGAAGCTGGGATTTTAAAAGAAGTTCCCGAAAATGTGTTGTCCTTGTGTTCAGACGGCTAGAGGGGGGCGAAGCACATTTTTTGTTCGTATGTAAGGGGAATATGATGGTTTTCGATGACAGGGTTTATTTGGTAATCGTGATGGATGAGCCTGTTTGTTGGTATTCTTTCAACGGAAAATGAGGAAATATTAAAAATTTTTTGCTAAGTTCTTTAAAAAACGAAAATTAAACCCAAGGCAGAAAAGATTTCTATTTTTAATTTGGCCTAATCTAAGAAAAAATTTACGTTATTAGGTGTTACGAGTCACTAAGATAAAAACGTATTTATGTTGTTCATTTATGTATTTGTATTTTTTTTCGGTTTTTCGAAAAAATGGTGGGGAAAAACTAGCCCCGTGGGAATTTGGTTTTCCTCTTAAAAGGTAGTCCCTTGTATTGTTTCTTATGTTTGTCGTTTTTGTTTCATTTTTTGCGTTGACCACTTCGGCACAGAGTGGTTGTGTTAGTTGATTTATTTGGTTTTATGCATTATATGCCGCATTTGCCCCTATTTTCTGTATTTTGCACTCCCCCTGACATTTGAGCCAATCAGGCTTTTTCATTAAAGATTCATTGTCATTTCTTTTCTCTTCTCTCTCTCTTTTCCCCTCTCTCCTTTTTTTTTCTTTTCTTCCTAAAATATGGTTCCTCAAAAGAGTAGGTCCCCGCTCTTTTAAAAATATGCGGTGTGTGTTGTGTGTGCGTGTGGTATATGCGCGCGGTGCGGTGGTGTTGCGGTTTTTGTTTATGAACGTGTGCCATCTCGGGGCCGCGCGTGCGTGTTGGGTTTTTGACGAGCGCGTGACAAGAGAAACGCGAAAAAGCCCCGCAACACCCCCAGGTCACAAACGGGGTTGACAGAAAAGGCACGGTGTCAGTAACCGGTGATACCGCAGTACCCCGTGTTGAGTGCGCAGAAAGGTCGTTTCACAGCCCCCGTGGGGTCGTTTAACTGACGAGCGGCTTTCTATGTCGTGTTGTTATAGGTCATTTTTTGGTGGGGTCACTTGGGACTTGACACAGTGTCTGTTTTTTTGGGGGTCCCCAACGGAGTTTCAAAGTGTCATTATTCTTATATGGGCTAACGGCGCTGACACACGTGTTTTTTAGGTGAGTCATAACGGGGCTGACACACAGTGTTTTTAAGGGGGTCACTAACGGTGCTGAAAACCCGTGTTTCTTTAAAGATGGGTCACTAAAGGGCTGAAAACAGTCGTTTCTTTAAGGAGGGGTCCCCAACGGGGTGGTCACGTGTAAATCACTTATGATGTGTCATGAGGGGTTTCCACTCTTTTAAATTCTATGATGGGCCCAATAATGGGTTTCAACACTTATTCTATGAGGGTCACTGATGGTTTCAACATGTTATTTTTTTAATGAGGGGTCACTGAGGGTTTTCAACACTTATTTATGATGGGTCACTAAGGGGTTTCAACACTTTTCTATGGGGGGTTTTTGTGGGTTTCCCCATGTTTTTCTATGATGGGTTCATAATGTGTTTCAACACTTATTCTAAAAAAGTGTCACGATGGGTTTAACCCCTTTTAAATCTTTTATGGGTCACTGATGGGTTTTTAAACACTGTTATTCTCTGGGGGGTTTAAATTGAGGGGCCCTTAAACACTGTTATTCATGATGGGTCCTAATGGGTTTAAACACTGTTTTTTCTATGATGTGTAAATGGGGGGTTTGAACACTTACTCTATGAGGGGTTCATGATGGGTTTTTAAACAGTTTTTCTATGATGGGTCACAAAGGGGTTTAAAAACATTTAAATTCTATAAATGGGTCACAAATGGGTTTCAACCCCTTATTTATGGGGGTTACAAAGGGGTTTTTCAACACTGTTTTTCAATGATTGTGCCCACTAAGGGGTTTCCATTTATTCTATGTTTGGGTCATAAGGGGTTTTCAAAAATTTAAATTCTAAATGGGTCACTATTTGGCGGGACACATGTCATTACCAAAGATGGGTCACAAACCCCAAAGGGAAAGGGGGACCGACAGTGTCATAATTCTGTGATGAATCACTGACAAGTTTCACACCGTGTTCTCTGATGAGGTCGCGAGTACCGCTTGGCAGCATCGTGATTCTGTGAAAGCGTCACAAACAGACTTGATACAGTGTCATCATTCTGCGACAGGTCACCGCTGAGCTTGATGTACTAGGGTTGCTGCATGGTCTGTAAACTTGTGAACTAACCGCTTGTTGTGGAGTCATTATTCTGCCACGAGCCCCCGAACAGGCTGACACTTTGGTCATGAATTTGAATGGGTCATCAATGGGCGCTTGACATAATATAGTTCGCTGTTCCGTAAGAGCCACTGACAGGCTAACACTTTGTCATCAATTTGAAAGGGTCGTAATGGCGCTTGATATATATATATATAATATATATATATATATACTAAATATCATATATATATAATATATATATAGTATTCGCTGTTCCGTTCAGTATGTTACTTAGGTTTGACGCAAAGGTCATACTGCTCTATGATGATTCACTACTAATCGTGTTGATACATGATACGATTCATGACTAGTCACCCGTGTGCTCTAAAACTGTCCCTACTCTGCGAACAGTATGCAGTGATAGCTAGTGCCAATGGGCCCTGTCCTAGTGTCATTACCGGTGTGCTCAAAACTGTCTTTAGTTCTGCGAACAGTCATGCACGTGACTAGCTAGTGCCAATGGGCCCTGTCCTAGTAACATTACCGGTGTGCTCAAAAACTGTCTTTAGTTCTGCGAACAGTCATGCACGTGACTAGCTAGTGCCAATGGGCCCTGTCCTAGTACATTACCGGTGTGCTCAAAACTGTCTTTAGTTCTGCGAACAGTCATGCACGTGACTAGCTAGTGCCAATGGGCCCTGTCCTAGTGTCATTACCGGTGTGCTCAAAACTGTCCTTTAGTTCTGCGAACAGTCACGTGCCTAGTGTCATATCGGTGTGCTCAAAACTGTCCCTAGCTCTGCGAAATAGTCATGCACGTGACTAATGCCAATGGGCCTGTCCTAGTGACATCATTCCATGAGAGTTCAGACACTAACGGGCTTTTAACATTGTGTCATCAGTCTGGTGAAGGCCGATTTAATGACTCTCCAGCGCAGTGTTAGTGTCCAATACAAAACAACCCTTAATCCCGTCCTACGCTCTCTCTCTCTCTCTCTCTCTCTCCTCTCTCTCTCTCTTCCTCTATGTGGCGCACGCACACACACACGCGCGCGCGCGCACACGCACACACACATACACGCACACTAAGCAATAAAGCCACGCTGACTTCTTACTGTCACGATGGTCAAATCTGGGTGAACAGGAGAAACAACAAACATCTTACGGAGCCAAGTGTGGTGGTACCAAAGCAGCGAGATAATTAAAAAAAAAAAAAAAAAAAAAAAAAGTAATAATAAAAAAAAAAAAAAAAGTGTGTGTGGTGTGGGGGGGGCGGGGGGGGGCGAGAGAAGGGGGGTAATTTACATCCTCTTGCCCTACAGCACTGAATGGCCTCGTAATTAGAAGCCATGCCGTGCATACTGCCATCAATTCACCCGTTGATTCCCACACCTTTGACGGATGTGTTGGGAGGCTGATGAACGACTGAGCAGAAACACGGACGTACAGACAGGCAGTTAATTAGTTAAGACTATCGCCGCTGAGTGAGACTGTCTGTCAAGTCAAGCCAGTCCGCAAATCATCTCCCCCGCACACCCCCCCCCCCCCCCCACACACACACACACACACTCCCCGACCCCCCTCGCCTCCCCGCACACCCACCCACCTACCAACCAGAGATGACTGAAGCGGTTCTCGTCTTCTCGTCGACTCGACGGACTCACAACCCCTTCCCCCGCACACCCACCCACCCCAACCAGAGATGACTGAGCGGTTCTCTGTCTTCTCGTCGACTCGACGGACTCACACAACAGCCGAACTAACTAAACGAACTAACAGTACAGAGTATGAAATGATGAACCCCTCCCGCTTCATTCCGTAACTCTGGACTAAGTCCATAAACATTCTGCTATTGCATTCAAGTCACGTTCCTTCTGTGCATCTGTTACAACGACGTATTAACTTAAAAACAAGAACGATACACACACACACGTACATATACATACGCATACACACACGTACATATAATACAGTGTTACATCTTTTGAGTTGAAAAAAAAATCAACATGATACAAAATAGTAGTTTGAATATGTATGTCTTCTTTTCTTTTCTTTCTTTAAAGTAAAATGTATATGACGAACGTCTGTTTTCTAAAAAAACAAAACAAAAAAAAAAAAACCAACAACTTACAAACGAACTAACAGTCTTACCTGTATTAATATCCCATCAAACGCAGTCACTGCGTTCATACAAAGTTACAGCTCATACGCTAAAAAAGAAAAAAAAATCTAAAGAAAAAGAAAAACATGATTTATTAGACATAAACTGACAGCAGACATTTGAACATTCTCCGTTATAACATTGTTAGCTCATACAGCCATGCTTGGAAACAAATGGGCGAGGTCAAACAAATTAAAAATGCTTTAAAACAAAATGAAAGTAAAACCAACCAAAACAAAACGAAAGACATGCATTAAATATGGCATTACAAAGGAAACAAAAAG
Source organism: Conus ventricosus (assembly GCA_018398815.1). Taxonomy (NCBI): domain Eukaryota; kingdom Metazoa; phylum Mollusca; class Gastropoda; order Neogastropoda; family Conidae; genus Conus; species Conus ventricosus. The sequence goes on along the minus strand of JAFLJL010004205.1, from coordinate 10,061 downwards.
AATTACTCACGACATTTTGAGATGCTGCTGTCCGAAGGAGAGGCCAACTCGGGGGATAAACTACAAACCCGGCCGGCTATCTAAAAAAAAGATCGTCCTCGAAATCGGTGTGAGAGTGTGTGTGCGCGCGAGACCTGTTCGCACAAACAGACCTCACCACCATCCGAAATCAGACGTCCGCACTCTCTCTCAGCCGAGCGTATCCTTTCAAATGTCGCAGCGCTCTCCTTGGTGGGTGACTCCCCTCTCAAGTCTTCTCGTCTGTCTGTCGCTCTGTCCCTCCTGGCTGCAGGTCACGTGGGGGTTCCCGCTCAACCAATCAGCTCTGGAAACCAACAAGACGCCAAAACGGCAAGGGGGTCAGTGACAGAAGTCGCTCTGTTTGTGCTTCGCTAAAGCTATGAGCAGATGACAGCGAGAGAGAGCGAGCGCTGCAGGCTGACTACGTTCAACTAACAGGGCGACAGTCTCTGAAAGTCTCACAGCACAGAGATGGGCGGACTGGCAGGGATGTAGGTAGGACAGGGGTGAAGCGGTAGACAAGCGTGAAACTTGATTACCGCCACTTCTACCTGTGTGGTGCAGCCAGCTACCTTCGAAGCGGTGTGTGTGGGGGGGGGGGGGGGGGGGGGGGGGCCCTACGTATGACTCTTGACTGGTGAAATCTTGTGACAACGCAGGCGAAAGATGATTACACAAGTTTGCTTGGCATTGTCGCTCATATAAAGATTCCAAACTACGGAGGGGTAGTAAAAGGTGGGAAGAAGTGGGCGGGGGGGGGGGGGGGGGGACGGGGGGGGGGGATGGGGGGGGGACGAGACGGCAAAGGGTGGGTGGGTAGGTGGGTGGGCACGGGGTGGGGTGAGGGGGGATTGGTTGGTGGAAGGGTGGGGGTGCGGGGAGCGGGGGAGACGAGATAGAACAAAGAAAACTACAGGTCCCGATCACAAGTGACTGAAATGGCTCTGTCTCTCTGAACGAAGATGCTAATCCGTGCGTGTGTGTGTGTGTGTGTGTGTGTGTGTGTGTGTGTGTGTGTGTGTGTGTGGGGTGTGTGTGTTTGAGCTACGTGCGCGCGCGCGGCGCGCAAGTGTGTGTGTGTGTGTGTGTGTGTGTGTGTGTGTGTGTGTGTGTGTGTGCGTGTGTTTCAGTCAGTAGGTCAGTAAGTGTCGACGTGTCCATTTTAAGCGAAATAAATCGCGTGTGTGCGCGACACAGACTTGGAAGGAAACGCATATGCACGCATAAGTATTGGCATGCGGGCAGGTCTACATGCGCACCACACACACACACACACACACACACACAACACCACCACACACATACACATAGAGAGAGGAGAGAGAGAGGAGAGAGGAGGAGAGAGAGAGAGAGAGAGAGAGAAGAGAGAGAGAGAGAGAGAGTGATGTGATGTGATGATGATAATCTTTATTTCCAAGGGTAACAGATAAGCAAACACATGCTTTTTTCATCCGGCCCTAGCCCGTTAAGACTTACAAAACTTTTAACAAACACACATATCTTCACAACATTAAAAAGTTAATCCATTAACAGTTAAGGCGTAGATGACTTTAAAAGGACAAAAGAAACGATTTAAACAACAAACAAAAATAAAGAAATTGATTACAAAGAAGAAAAGAATCAGCACACACAGATATGGAATAAGCGATCCTCCTATCGAAGGGGAGAGAGAGTGAGAGACAGAGAGGAGAGAGAGAGGAGAGAGGAGAGTGAGAGAGAGAGAGAGAGGGGAGAGAGAGAGAGATGAATATGGTAGACAGATGGGAGGCGAAAAGGAGGGGGGGGGTGGGGGGGAGCGGGAGGAGAAACACTGACAGAGGAAGAAGATAGAACAGAAGAGTGGTCAAAGGGCAAGGGGCAGCGTTGTGGTGGTGGTGGGGGTGGGGGGGGGGGGGGGGGTAAATGGGGATGGGGGGAGGGTAAGTGGGGTGGGTGGGGGAAACTCCATCCTACACTACATGTGAAGCTTTTGTGTTGCGTTATTTTGATAGAGAACTGACAAGCTGTAAAGCTGTTTAGACAGCCAACATTCATCGCCACCTCTGACGACATACCAGCCGTACGCTCCTCAAACAGGTGGTTCACATCTGTGTGGCGTTGTGAAGTGATTCGACTGAAACCTGCTGACACTGGTTGAAAAATGGTACTAAGCGTGCGTACACTAGAGGGTCTGTGTGACTGGCCCACAGAAAACGTCACAATCGGGCATATTGCACGTCATGTAGGTGAACATACACGCATTCATACACGAACACGGGCAAACACAGACATAATCAAATTCACGTGCAAAGTTGCACGCTCATTTGCGCGCGCGCGCGCACACACACACACGTATATGTTCACACGGAAGCATACACACAAACACACGCGTGCGCGCGCGCACGCACGCACGGACGCAAGCACAAACGCAAAACACTAACACGCACGCACACACATGCGCACGCGCACGCACACACACACACACACACACACACACACACACCACACACACACACACACACACACACACACACAAGACACGCGAGCGAGCACACACACACACACACGCACATACACGCGAGCAGGCGCGCGCATGCACAAATACGCACAAACAAACCAACACCCAAACACGACACAGACACACACACACACACACACACACACACACACACACACACACACACACACTCAGAGTTCTTTGGACATCGCAAGATTCAGCACTGAAGTGTTGTTAGCGCGACGTGTGTTGAACGTGTGTGGTTATTCAGTCGAAAACAAAACCAAAAAAACAAACAAAAAAAAAAACCCAAAAAAACCCCGACAACAACAATAACATCAAACTAGCTCGCTTGATCACGTAAATGCACACACAAACACGACAGAAACACGACTACAAACACGTATGTACCCCCCCCCCCCCCCCACCCACACACACACCACACACCACACACTCACACACACACGCACGCGCACGCACGCACACACACACACACACACACACACACACACACACACACACACCACACACACACACACACACACACACGTGCGCGCGCGCACGTACGTACGTATATACGTAAATGCATGCACACATACATACATACATACATACGCGCGTATGCACGGACACACATACACACGCACCGCACCGCTCCTTGCCGTGAGAGAGCTGCTTAGAAACAGCACGATTCAATTACTGCATAGTAGGTGTGTACTGAACACTGTGCAGTGTGCACAACTACCGCATGGATTAAACAGGCTTCTACACACGCTCACACACATACGTGGACATGCACGATGCTCTCTCTCTCTCTCTCTCTCTCTCTCTCTCTCTCTCTCTCTCTCTCTCTCTCCCCCCCCCCACACACACACACACACACATACACACACACACATACACACACCTACGCACACACTCAAACACACACACACACACACACACACACACACACACACACACACACACACACACCACACACACACACACAAGACACACGCACACACACACACGCACGCACGCACATTTCATTACAGCTAGTTTTTCTTTCTTTCTTTCTTTCCAAGTTTCTTTCTTTCTTTCTTTCTTTCTTCTTCTTCTTCTTCGTTCCTTCCTTCCTTCCTTTCTTTCTTTCTTTCTTTCTTTCTTTCTTCTTAATCGATAACGCTGTTTTCCTCGGTCCTTTGTATGTTGTTTTTTCACTTTTTTTTAACCTGTTTTGATTCATTTTAGTCATAATATTGAGAGAGAAAAATATGGAGAAGTATATACGGAAAGGACGCTCTTACAACAGTTCATACTGCATGATCACACTTGCGCGAGGACACAATGTAGTGATATGTGCTGTTCTTTACCCAGCTACGTAAAAACTGCAAAACTAAACTACATTATGTGTAAACTCTGAAAATCACTCGTTAATGTTCTATTTTGTTCACCAAAATCGTCGGGTTTCGTCCACTGGTCAGTTTTTACAGAACATACTTCCGGTATGTGATTAAACAAGAATCAAAAGAAACTAAACAAACGAGCCAACAAGCTAGAACAGTTCCTGGCACTATTTTCTCCGGGTTTTTTTTTTTTTTTTTTTTTTTTGAGACCATTTCCTGTCGTCTGCTGAGACTGATTCAGGGGCTCTCATCACCATCACTAGCCAGAAAAAAAACAAACACCTTTCCGTCAAACAACAAAATCGACAAAAACCACATTCTAACCCCATCCCCACTGTGAAAACAAAGACAAAAAGCCTCTCTTCACCACCCCTATACCCACACCCTAAATTTAAAAAAAATAATAATTGAAATCCCGAAAATTAATCGACTGAACTAAAAATTGAACAGTTTGGGAGGGGGGGGGGGGGGGGGGGGGGGGAAGGATGAATACGGAACGAGGAAGACGAATGCATCATGCATACAAAAGAGCTGTGAACGCAGTGAACTTGTCCGTCACACAAGACCGCTCCTTGAAGAACTGGGAAGGGAGACTACTCACAAACACTGAAAGATCACTGTGACAGTTATGCACGACTTCAGTGGGGGGGGGGGGGGGGGGGGGGGGGGGGGAGAAGAAGAAGGAAGAGAAGAAGGAACAAACAAAGAAAAAAAAACAAAGAAAGAAAAGAAAAAACGAAGAAAGATAAAAGAAGAAAAGAAGAACGAAAGAAAGAGAGTGAGAGGAGAGGAGAGGAGAGAGGAGAGAGAGGAGAGGGGAGAGAGAGGAGAGAGAGAGAGAGAGAGAGAGAGAGAGAGAGAGAAGGAATGAAGGAAGCAAGAGAAAGAAAGAAAAGAAAAGTAACAATGGAAGGAAGAAAACACTTCCGTCCTTATTTTCCTGTTTAGTACAAAAACAGATGTCTTCTCTCTCTCTCTCTCTCTCTCTCTCTCTCTCTCTGTGTCCTATAATCTCTTCTACCCTCCCCTCCTCCCTCCCCCCCCACCTCCCGGAACAGAATGCAACTTATTCAAGGACTGTACTCTTGACCCTTGTCATTTTAGTTTAAGTCTCCTCAGAGTTCCACGCTCATATTCAAGAAGGTACTGTGGTAGAACTTCATTCAGGTAAGCTCTCTCCGATACCTGTAACTGAAAGAAGGTACTGTGGTAGAACTTCATTCAGGTAAGCTCTCTCCGATACCTGTAATTGAAAGAAGGTACTGTGGTAGAACTTCATTCAGGTGAGCTCTCTCCGATACCTGTATTGAAAGAAGGTACTGTGGTAGAACTTCATTCAGGTGAGCTCTCTCGATACCTGTAATTGAAAGAAGGTACTGTGGTAGAACTTCATTCAGGTAAGCTCTCTCCGATACTGTAATAGAAAGAAGGTACCGTGGTAGAACTTCATTCAGGTAAGCTCTCTCCGATACCTGTAATTGAAAGAAGGTACTGTGGTAGAACTTCATTCAGGTAAGCTCTCCCCGATACCTGTAACTGAAAGAAGGTACTGTGGTAGAACTTCATTCAGGTAAGCTCTCTCGATACCTGTAACTGAAAGAAGGTACTGTGGTAGAACTTCATTCAGGTAAGCTCTCCCCGATACCTGTAACTGAAAGAAGGTACTGTGGTAGAACTTCATTCAGGTAAGCTCTCTCCGATACCTGTACTGAAAGAAGGTACTGTGGTAGAACTTCATTCAGGTAAGCTCTCTCCGATACCTGTAACTGAAAGAAGGTACTGTGGTAGAACTTCATTCAGGTAAGCTCTCTCCGATACCTGTAACTGAAAGAAGGTACTGTGGTAGAACTTCATTCAGGTAAGCTCTCTCCGATACTGTAACTGAAAGAAGGTACTGTGGTAGAACTTCATTCAGGTAAGCTCTCTCCGATACCTGTAACTGAAAGAAGGTACTGTGGTAGAACTTCATTCAGGTAAGCTCTCTCCGATACCTGTAATTGAAGAAGGTACTGTGGTAGAACTTCATTCAGGTAAGCCCTCTCCGATACCTGTAACTGAAAGAAGGTACTGTGGTAGAACTTCATTAGGTAAGCTCTCTCCGATACCTGTAATTGAAAGAAGGTACTGTGGTAGAACTTCATTCAGGTAAGCTCTCTCCGATACCTGTAATTGAAAGAAGGTACTGGGGTTTAGAACTTCATTCAGGTAAGCTTTTCTCGATACTGTAACTGAAAGAAGGTACTGTGGTAGAACTTCATTCAGGTAAGCTCTCTCCGATACCAGTAACTGAAAGAAGGTACTGTGGTAGAACTTAATTCAGGTAAACTCTCTCCGATACCTGTAATTGAAAGCTTGAAGAGCGCCTTAATGAACTGACCACGAATATTATTTCATTCGTTTTTGTTATCATTTTGTGCGAAGAGAATACCTGCTACCTTTTTCACACACACCCCTCTCTCTCTCTCCCTCAACACACACACACACACACACACAGACACACACCACACACACACACCCCCACAACACTCACACACACAACACACACACACACACACACACACACACATCACCCCCAACACACACCCCACACAACACACACACATATACACACACACACAACACACACACACACACACACACACATCACACATTCTCGTGCACAACGCAGGGCGTGAGCATGTATAAGTGCGTGTGTGTGCATAACCTCATGTGAAAAACGCGTCTAGTACCGTTTAGCAGTCGACTGTGCAATTAAAGCGTTTATGATTTAAGTGGGAAAAGGGGGGGTTTGTCAATAATTGTGGGGGGTGTATGAATAATTGACAATTCCGATAATTATAGATGCAAACAGCTGTAACAAATCTTTTCTCTCTCTCTCTCTCCCCTCTCTCTCTCTCTCTCTCTCTTTTCTCTTCTCTCTCAAGGCGCTTTGGTTTTATGAATAAACATTTTGAGTCTTGAGTCTCTCTCTCTCTCTCTCTCTCTCTCTCTCTCTCTCTCTCTTCTCTCTCTCTCTCTAGCACACACACACATACTTACACCACCAAATACACATAGACAAAAGCATGCCTCCACACACAAACCCACTCCCATACACGTGCACACATGAGTACCACAGTACACCACCCCACACACACACACACAAAACACACCACGCACCGCACACAGACACAGACACACACACACACACACACACACACACCACACACACACACACCACACACATATACTCCTGTTACTGGGGGATGGGAGTCTTTACAGGCCTTTGAACTCTGAAAATGTCCCCATAACTCGCCAAGTAGAGGAATCGTTTTTCCTGTCTCTACCTTTCCCCAACCTATAGAGGACAGATAGGGTTTTTCCGCAACTGATTTTTTTTTTAAACTACTTTCACAGTCCCCCCCCCCCTCTCCCTCCCTCCCCCCCCCCCCCCTCCCTAGCCTCCCTCAGTCCCTCCCTCCCCCTCCCGTTCCCACAAACCTTATCCTCCTTCTGCCAAACTTCTCATCCCTTGACAATCGGTCGTATCGTGTCCTCCCCCCTTCCCCCCCCCCCCCCCCCCCCCCCCCCCCCCCCCCCCCCCCCCCCCCCCGCGTCCCCCCTTCGTGTAGTAACATAAAGCAGAGACGCACGTCACACAGGCGTCATTTTGACCTTGTAATGTATTCTTACTGGAGATGACGCAATACTTGAGGTCTTACACTACACACACACACACCCCACACACACACACACACACACATACAAAACCCACACACACCCAAAACCACACACACGCGCGCGGGGCGCGCGCGCTTTAATGTCTTGTGAGTCGACTTCAACGCGGTGACAGCCCAAATAATAGGGCCCTTTTTGCGGTCGGCTGGGCTATAACCAACATTACCTTACCTTATGTACGCGCGCGTGCACTGGCGAGAGAGGAGAGGGGGGGGGGGGGAGAGAGAGAGAGAGAGAGAGAGAGGAGAGAGGAGAGGAGAGAGAGAGAGGAGAGAGAGAGAAAGAGAGAGAGAGACAGACAGACAGACAGGACAGACGGAAAAGGGGACAGGACAGAGACAGAAACAGAGAGAGAACAAACTTTCAGTCAGTGTGTCATTAAAAAAATTAAAGACGGGGGGGTGTGGGGTGTGGGTGTGTGCGGGGGGGGGGGGGGGGGGGGGGGAGGTTAAATTTCCCCATACCCTTTGGGCCCGTGGGGGAAGTGAAGTGTCAGAAGTTCACTGTCTTACGTAGGGACGGCATGAGACAGGCGGAACCCATCCAGTCCCTCCCCCCGCTTTAACCGTCCCTGAACAGAATCAGGTTTTAACCATTTACTGCTGGGTGCACCGAAAGGGCTTTCAGACTAAAACAAAACAACAAACAACAACAACGACAACAACAACGACAAGCCCAAAAACAGCAACAACAACAGCAACAGCACAACAACAACAACAAAAGCAACAGCAACAACAACAGCAACAACAACGACAGCAAACAACAAACAACAACACCAACAACAGCAACACCAACCAACAACAACAGCAGCAACAACAACAACACCAACAACAGCAACACCACCACACCACCACCAACAACAAATCCTGACTCCACGTGGGTTTGAACTTCCGACCATCAGCCCCCGGGTAAACACTCTAACCATTGGACCGTTATAACTTTACAAGAAAAGGCGGCGTACATTTGTTCCTACACACACACACACACACACACACACACACACACACACACACACACATTCCCACACATACAATTCCTACACACACACACACAAAACACACACACACACACCACACACACACAACCTCCCATCAACAACACACGCGCGCGCGTACACACACACACACACACACACACACACACACACACCACACACACACACACCTACATCAACACACACACACACAACACACACACACACACACACAAAACCAACAACACACACACACACACACACACACCCCACACACAAAACACAAACGAAAAGTGGGGAGGGGGGGGGGGGGCAGGGGCGGATTGGAGGGAAGGAATGTGTAGGCGGGGGGGGTGGGATGGAGGATTGGCAGTAAGGGGTGGGGGGTGGGTGGGGGTGTTGGTGGGGGAAGCTCAATAACGTCACGGCACGTCAAGTTAGTCGTTCTTTTGACAGGAAACTGACAAGCCACGAACAGTCTGGCTGAGGACAGCGAGCGGAGCAAAACGTTTCAATGTGGTGTTGATGCGAGGGGGGGTGACATTTGTTAGTTGATTTTTCGACAGCAAAATGTCAATATTGTGTTTCAAAACTGGCACTGACTGGGAATGCAGAAACACATACGCGCGGCGCGCGCGCGCGCGCGCGCCACACACACACACACACACACACCACCCCACAACACACACAAAACCACACACACACCCAACAACATTTCTCAATGTCTTTCCCGTTCTACACACACATACGCGCGTGTGGCACGAGCATGCGTGTGCACAAACACACACACACACACACACCACACACACCACAACACACACACACACGAACGCACGCACGCACTCACGCACGCACGCAAGCACACACACACACACACACAACACCACACACACACACACACACACACACACACACACATATGCGTTTTGCATGCAGAGAGAGAGAGAGAGAGAGAGAGAAATGAAAAGAAATGAATGAAATGAAATTTTATTCAGGATAGGCAAAAGCCCCTATGAAGGGGGGGATTCCAAACAAAGCATGGTGCGTGTAACAACAACATAAATAACACGAAAATGCATGAAGTACAATCTGTTATACCAGCGCATGAAGTACAAACTACTGACCCAGGTATTAACTGCATTCTAATGAAGCGGTATTCATACAACATCGGCGCCTTTATACACTTATAAGTAAACATAACAGCTCGCTCTTAAAAGTCTATACAAAAATATGCATAAATTCCTCACAATAATTTCATTTTCATTCGCCCTTAGTAGACTGACACGAAACTGACATGGGGGTTTTTCATTATTTTTTGAATGGAATATATTCCTGCCGTAAGTCACTGAGAACAGGGCACTTTAACAAAAAGTGTATTTTTCATCGTTTGCCTTTTGACAGAGCGGGATACAAACTGCTGTCAGAAATAATATACCGTTGCGATGCACTGCTATGTCGAACACCAATCTAAACTTCGGTTTTTTAT
>JAFLJL010004204.1:0-16575 GCA_018398815.1 Conus ventricosus | reverse complement strand
TTTTCCGCCCCGCCAGCCTACAACTTTTTAAGTGGTGTTGTCTGCTTTGTTCATGCAAAAGTGAATTTCTTTGTTTTCCGGCCTTAAACTTTTTTTTCTCTTTTTTTTTTTTTTACAACTCGGCTCTCGTCCCGTTCAACCGAATTTTTAGCGAGTGCACATTATTCTTTCAGCCGAGTCAACATTTAGGTGTTAACAGCTTTTGTTCTTGTGGCTGTTGTTGTTGATTTTTAAACAGAATTCGGAACCCACTTCCATCTCCCACGCTGCCCCTCCTGCACAACATGATGCGCCGCCGTGTGGCAGGTCTGGAAGAAAAGGGCGGTAACTGCTGAATAAAAAGCTGTGTAGCAGGGGATTTCCTGGCCTTAGGGAATGAAGTAATGCTTCAGGGAGAGTCATTGCAATGACTCTGTGGGCTTCTGCTAGGGATTTGTTTGGCTACTGTGTACGCTTATGCCATACCCATTAAACATTTCATGTAGAATCTGATGATTATTTTTGTTTTCATCGTTTGTCGGTGTGAGTGTGTGTGTGTGTGTGTGTGCGCGCGCGTGTGTGTGCTCTTATAGGCATGCGCATTAGTAAAATGTTGATTTATTTGCCTGCACTCCTTTTCCGCCACTTTCTGGCGGTTCTTTTGCCCTCTCTGTCTCTCTTATTTTAACAGACTGACAGCCAGCAGTCACAGCCGTTACAATTAAACTGAACAAAACTTTTCACACGAAATTAATATTCAAACACCGATAGACATCGGTCTCTCTGTCTCAGAAGCGAAGAGCGCCCTGAAAATGGAGCCCATCCAAGAGTGGGCCAGACAGGGTTTTCATCGCTAACGCCCTCTCCTGAGACGGGGGGTGTCGATAGAGTTGCGTGCCTTTACCACTGCGGTCAGCGGCGCTGAGTGTTGATACCACTATTTCTTTGCTTTTCTTTCTTTTTTCTTCTTTTTAATCGCTGCGTGTCAACAGCGTTTTGCCTCAACAGCACAACTCGAATTAGTTGATGGCAACTCCGCAGTGTGACAGACTGACAGTGCGTTTATTATTTTTTTTCATTGTCACATTTCCTAGCCTGTGTTAACCCTTTTCTCGTCCACAGAAAGATTAAGGCCAGAAGATCAACTTCTACCGTTGTCAAACACACACACACGCACACACACACACCCCAACACACACTCTCTCTCTCTCCCCTCTCAGAGAACAGGAAAACCTTCATTCTGGGCCATTTTCGCCCTCAACCAGTTTTCGGGCGAAGTGGCCCAGAATAAAGGTTTTCCTGTTCTCTGACAAGTAAGACTTCATTAACTAAAAATAACGTTTATCTACAAACTTTCTAGAAAAGTAACGTAGGGAAATCAACGTGGCTGAACACATCCCCATAGAGCAACGTAGGGAAAAGCGGCAGTCTCTGAACGCCCTCATACACAAACAGCAGAGCAGTTAAGCCTTTAATTGCTAATTGTCGACTGCCCGGAATCCGCACTATCAGAATACTGCTGAGGCCCGCCATTAGGTTGACACCTAAATAACTTTAATTTTATGATGTCGGGCCTTATGACGGGCAAGGTGCTTCCATGCAAACCGGATATGACGATTTAAAAAGCAGCGCCCCAACCACTCCACTTAGTTTATTCACGGCTTTCAATACAGACGGCTGTGTTGTTCACAGAGGATTTCTTGCTATGGGTGATTGTGTTTTATTACAACTGTATGGCGGAGTTCCTAAACAAAAGAAATCAGGCGGGACCTATTGCTTTAACTTCTAAACCAAAGAGAAGTATTGTTTTTTTGGGAAGGTTGAGGAAAAAAAAAACGAGAACCTACTAATGACGAACTCACAAGCGGCCTTGAAAGCTGTTTAATTTAAGACAGAGATTTAGCTGATAATTTGAAAGAGATTTAACTTTGAAAAGCTTTTAACTTTTGAAGAATTGATTTCAGTAAAAAAAGCTCCAAATGTTCAGTGACAGGTGTACTACCTAGTAGTTCAGAAAACTTCTCCACCTTGTGGTGTTTGTGAAACAACGGCAAAGCACGACACGGAACACGAAGCCTTAATTGCTAATTGTTGACCTGCCTAAGGAATCCGCACTATCAGAATACTGCAGAGACCCCCCCATTAGGTTGAAACCTGTCACTTAATTTATGCTAGGGCCTTACGACCGGCGCAGACAAGAGGGCTTCGTTTACACAGAGCACAGCACACAGTTAAAATTAGTTGTCAATAAACGACAACACCCAAACAATGCTCCATACTTTCTTCACGCCTATGCCGACAGTATGTGCCTTGTTATTTCTCTGTTGGTTGTGTGTACGTTGGGTGCGTTAACTATTACTGGTAAACAAACGAGTTTAAAATGGTAAAAAATATTCAAAGAGAAAAAGATTAATCTACCTGTTATTTCCATTCTTCAGCACGAGCAGGGTTTTTCACTTCCAATCGGCTTCAAGGCAGGATTCCCCTCGAAGTGCAGTTTTTATTTTGGCGGTTAAAGAGATGGCTTCTGAAACTGTTATTGATAGTTTTGAAATTTGCTTGTACTTTCCAACAGGCGTGTAGTTTCCTCAGTTTATTTATCATCTGAGAGAATGCTGCAAGTGGATTCTACAAAGTTACAAAAAATTTCTTCTGTTCAATTCACACAGCCTTTCTAACCACTTGCCATATGCTAATAGCTTCTTAGATTTTGATTTTCCTTCAATTCAAGGATTGTTTGACTTGTGGTGATGATTGTTTCTACTTCTTCAACAGTTTGCTTTCATCATACTCTGGAATTGTATTCAGTGTGTTTTCAACTAACAGCCTGTCTTCAACCTTCGAAAATCTTAGTTTTTCTAACAGATTTTTTCCTGATAAGTGTAAAGCTTTTCACGTTTTCTTTTCCTTCTTGTCTGAAAGACAGCAGCAGGTTGCTTTGGTAACTGATTTTTTTTTGTTCTTTGTTGTAACGTTCCGCCTCTTTAATTCCTCTTCGCTCAAAACAGATTGCACTTCTTTGCAATGTTGTTGAATAGCGGCATAATAGTCAAGGTTGGGTGTTGAATTCTATTGTTGTATTCGTCTATTAGGTTCACCAGCGGCTTCATCTTCCCCAATAATAGTTAAGTCTTCTTCATCATCATGATCACAATTGTTTCTATTTCTTGGCTAAGTCCTGTTGATTGCTCTGTTTTATTTCTCTAAGTAAGTCAGACTCCTGGGGAAATCCGGGTTTTACTCATCTTTTGATTCCATCTAATTGCACACTTTTCCCATAACAATTTGTAGACACAAAACTTAACCACCTTTTCCCCACTCGATCAGAGAAAAACACTGTTGCGGCCAAACTCGGTTGGAGTCGCGAAGAAACGTTCATTGGGCCCCACTCCAAAACCGCTCTTGAAGGAGCAACTTTGGCATTAAAGCCAAGCGACCCAGGGAGAGTGGATTGCCGAAGAAACGTTAATTGGCCGCACTCCAAAACCGCTCTTCAAGGAGCAACTTTGGCATTAAGCCCAAACGACCCCCGGCAAAGGTGGCACACACCAACAGAGAAAATAACAAGCCGCATACTATTAACATAGGCCGAAGGAAAACATGAAATAATCAAAGGTGCGCGCACACACGCATGCACACCCCCACCCCCACCCGCCCCACCCACGCATGCACACCCCCCCCCCACCCCGCCCGCCCCACCCCACGCATGCACACACTCAAGTCACTTCTAAGTTCTTACTCAAGTCACCCCAAAGTCACTTCTAAGTTCTTTAACTGAAGTTAACCCCCAAATCACTTCTAAGTCATCCTCAAGTTCTTACTCAAGTTATTCTCAAGTTGTCCTCAAGTCATCCTTTAAATCATCCCCAAGTCACCCAAGTCACTTTTAGTTCTTAATGAAGTCATCCTCAAGTTCTTACCAAGTTAACCTAAGATCATAAAATAAGTCATCCTTTAAGTACAAACCAAGTTCTTATTAAGTTTTTCTTTTAATTATCAAAAAAAACAACTATGTTTTTATCTTAAATAGTAGATGTCCTAATATAGTTACACCACACCCCCTCAAAAAAACGGTCACGTTGAGGATGTCTTGCTCAGCGTTCTCTGCATAGATCTTAAGGAAGTTCTTACAACCTAAGCAACCGCATTGATTACAATTTGGGTCTATGGAAATGTCTTTTATAGACTCCATGTCTTTATTTATTGACTTTATCATTTATAATACGCCATGATCTATTTTTATAAAAAATTAAAATTAAGTTCTTAAAATATTATTCATTATAAATGGATCAAAATGATGCTTTGTTATTGGCGGTTTTGGCGTGCAGTTGTGTTCGGCTTCTGTATTTAGCGGTGGAGATTGTTTGGGCTCTTGTTTTTGCCAGCGTTTGTTTATATATTTTATAACCGTTAATAACTGCCCCCAACAGCAGCAATGGCGCCAAAAATGGCAACAGTTTTAAGTTCAATATTCCATGAAGACTTTGGGCGCCTTGTATCACATGGAGTTTTTATAGCTGGCATTGAATCAACGTTGTTCTGGCGTTGGTGGTGTTTGTTTTTCATGATGAGTCATATTCTGTAACATTAATTTTTTTTGTCTGTTCCACTCTGCTAATTTTTTTCCTGCTTCAACACGCCCAGGATTTTAATGGTCTCCACCTGATTTAGCGTTTTCTGCTGATTTTCTGGCTTGGTTACTTTCTCCACCTGATTCAGGTGTTTCTGATTCTGCTGATTTTTTCTGGCCCGGTCATTTTGAAGGGAAATAAAATCTATATGATTAAAAGTTATTAATCCCATGATTAATGGCGATAAAAATGTTCCAAATCTGTAGTATAGATCACACCCTAGAGACTCTAATGACTTTGTTAAAACTGGATCTTGCGTTAAATCATACGTAAGATCTTGTTCAGAATCAATGGAGCAAATCTACTGACTAGTTTTAGTGTACAAACTAAGAACCGTTTGCCCCACACTTTTCACCATTCTAGACCCCAGCTGCGCTTCATACCTGTTATGATACTTTAAAATGTCTTGCGGCGACATCTGTTGAATCTGTTCTATGCGAATTCAGTTCCGAGGAACTGTTTTGTTTTCCCACATGCTGCCAAAGAATACAGCCTCTCCTTTTTGGGCATAATAGCTTGGTCATCAACTTGGTCATTCATAAGTTCAGGAAGGTTTAGGCTGCCTTGTAGCTGTAGGAGATCATCACTGTTCATGTTTTTTAATAATTATAATTATTTTATTTTCTAAAAATGAGCACCGAAAAAACTGTTGCTAACCTTGTATACCATTCTGCTTTATTGGAGGGCTAAGTGTAGGATACTCAATGCTTGGTAAAAGCTTGTTAAAATAAAACCGGCAGATCTTGGCAAAACTAGACTTTGAGGATTCAGCAAAGCTGATTGCTATCATTGCAGCTTCGGTTGCCACGAAAGATTTTCTAGTCAAGCAAGGAATAATTCCAGACAATATAAATATGTAAGAAAAAAAATACATTTATAAAAAATGGCTTCACTCGCAATAATGATAGGGGGCGCTGTGGTGAATGCGCTTGCTTTTAGCGGAAGTAATTTCGCATTTAGTAAACTGCGGGATGACGGCGAGAGAAAAAAGACATAAAAAAAGCTATGGAGGAACTAGCAGCTGCACAAGACGCCTATGAAAAGCAGAGACTTGAGCAGTTAGATTTTATTAATGACACCCTGAAAGAACAGGGGCATGCAGCTTACACATTTAAAAAATGTTGACCAAGCAATAAAAGAATATATCTAGTAACAGGCAAACCGGTCCAGACATTGCCCCCACAAAATTCAGTGACTTTTATCAACCACAGAAAAACAAAAGATGCAAGAAATCGCGTTTATTGTCGTTGGTATGACCGTTGTGTATTTTGTTGCACATAATATTGGCTGAGTAAAAAATGAACAAATCTATTATTCGCCAAAAGGATATTGGAAGGGAATAACAGCAATTAAAAAGCTAAGCCAAGCAGCTGGAGTCAGTGAACAAACAGCAAAAGAATGGTTATCTAAACAAGCGATTTGGCAAATTTATTTACCTGCACCTAAACGAATACAGAGGCCGCACTTTGTGAACACAACTCCAAACGACACCCATCAAATGGATCTTCTATATTTACCCTCTGATAGGATTAGACGGAAAAGATTTAAGTACGCACTTACAGTCATTGACATAGCTTCAAGATACAAAGATGCTGAACCATTAACACAAAAGAGTGCTTCTGCTGTTGCTTTTTGCCATACAACTGATATATCAACGAGGCCGCTAACTTACCCTCGCATGATTCAAGTTGATGATGGAAAAGAAATTTAAAGGCCAAAGTGAATCAATTATTGTTAAAACATAGAGTTACCATTAAAAGAGGCATTCCAGGAGTTCACAGATCACAGGCTTTAGTTTGAAAACTTTAACAAACAGTTATCCGAAAGACTTTTTTCCTACCAGTATCACAGAGAGCTTATTGACAATTCTCGCAACACAGAATGGGTTAGAAGACTGCCCTCATTTTTTGCGCGCAATGAATAATGAAGAATTTAAAGGACTAAAACCAGTACAAGCAATCAAAAGAAAAACAATAAATGTTGTTGAAGGAGAGTCTTCACCCGGCAAAACTATTACCGTTTGGTTTAAAAGTAAGGTACCTTTATTTACCGGGGGAAGCAGAAGGGGACACTCGCATCAGGGCAACAGATCCAGTTTGGAGTGTTGATCCATATGAAATAAAAAGAATTGTAAAAATGAATCCGCCCGTGTATTATTTACGAGAAACTGACACAACAAAACAACCAGCTCCTCAAAGATCTTTTGTGAAAGAAGAACTGCAGAAAAATTCCGCCAGACACAGTTCCGCTTTAATTAATTTACGTAAACATATTTTGGTTTAAAATGGAAGGCCAGAAGGAAGCGCAGAACGAAACAAGAATGGTAAAGGAAAGGACCTTGAAAATGATACGGGAATCATTTCAGGCGTGTAATGCTAATTAAGGAAACATTTTCGAGGATTAATCAATGCATGCTAAATCATCCAGATCACCTACAATCCAAACCCCCAAATTGGGAAAAGAATATCTTGAAATAATAAAAAAAATTCGAACTCGTCAAGCAAACATGAGAAAAGATTTAAATGAATTGGATGAAGCTATGATTTGATCTTATAATAAAAGTTGATGAAAAAATATAAAACCCCTGTTTATGCGGTCCTCCAGTGCCCGATTGCATATGAAAACTCTGGATTAACAAACCAACCGTTTTGTGTTTGTTCTATCTAATGACTTCTTTGTTACAACTGTTGTGTTGATCTCATGTAGATTAGATCGCAGTTTTACGTTGTCATGATGAAAAGTCTTATTGCCAAACAATGCTTCTTTGTAGTTGCCATGTGATATGTTTGACTGCACAACGCTGCGGGATATTCCTTTTGCTTTCTTAATGATTTTCTCCTGGCTCGAAATACTGTACATTTTTGACCTTAAACCAACAAACTCCTTGATCACCTTTCCGGATAATTCATCCTTCATCTTTCCTAAAACCTTCTTGTTAGTAATTGAATGCAAAGGCGAATCTTTAGGATAATCGGACGTGTCATACCATCCCGCATGTCCTTTAGCTACTTCCATTTCCTGTCTTTATAGATGTCTTCAGTAGGATATCTATAACAAAACTGTCTGTTCTGTGTAAAGTACTCTGGACTCAGGATACGAGGGCTTAAAGTAGTCATTTAAAAAAACTCTAACATCAAAAGCTTTGATAATTCTAAACAGTAAACCCAATTTAAATACAGGTTTGTCTAATTTGACTTTCTTTTTTTCATCATTATGCCAAAAGCTGATCATGAAATCTTCTGAAGTCCTGATAATTTGGTTTTGAAGTTAGCTTAATTGCTTCGTTCTCTTTGGTGGCTAATCTGAGTTTTTGCGCTGTGCGGATTCTCCATAGTCTTTCCAAAACAGCTGTTGTTCATCAGCTTGAAAAAGTCTTTTTCTGAAGCATCTGTGGATTAGTTCTAAGATCAGTGTTCTTCATGATGTATGGTTTCATGAACTGTTCTTGATCAAAAGCAATTATGCGATGAACGCTGTTAACTTCAAAACCCTGTCTTAAAAAAATTGTAGAAGTCTGTAATGACAGACATAATTTTTTTTGCCCCGAAGATTAGGCACAAGTTTAGGCGGCTCTCTTGGATTCATCTTTAGACTTTCTGCTGCCAATGGATAGTCATTATGCAGGTCATGGAGTTCCTGAGGATATTCTAAGTTCAACTTCTAGAATGAAACCGCGCTGTTGATCAGGCGCCAAACTGCTCAACCACTTTAATGCCTTTTGAATATTTTTCGGATCGCCGCCTGTGTACATTTTAAAGTTACGTAATGGAGTGATTGCGCCATTGCCCAACCATACAGATTGTTTGCATCTAAATAAAATAAGATAGTTAGACCTTTTAACTTGGATCATAGTCGTCCAAGTATTTGTTGTTTGCTTTACAGTAATGATGCGACGCCATACTAATTCCTCCACGCAATCCGTTTTCAATCATCTGAATCATTGGTAAATCAGACAATAAATCAATCTGTACTCCAGTAAACTTTAAGAAAGCGTCCCAGCTCATCCCGGGTGCAGAAATATAATGCGCAGGATCCAAACTGTAATGTTTCATGCAGGTCTTTCTATAATTTTCAAAGACGTCCGCCAACAAACATACATCTGCCCTTAAATATGAATCATGATAGTCTCCCATCGTTTTACAATCTAACTTCTGCCACGCAATCTTGAGCTTGCTGGTAATCAGAATCACTAATGTCCTTTCCTCTGAGGACTAGAAAAGAACGCGCCTTTAGGAGGGAAGTGTGTCTTCATCAAACCTTTCCCAACTGTTCATGTACTCATAAGGATAAACGCCCTTTCTAACGAGAGTTTGGGTCAAAATATTCTTCCGTTATAGGGCAGGACTTTAAGGACATAGCTAGTGACTCTAATGATCCCATCATGTGTTGCATAGAGTCATAAAAAGACATGTTATTTAGATTAAAGCACATATACTTTTCTGATGACTGTGCAATGCATGCTACCCTGAAGGCGTTGGTTACTGCTTGCAATATAAGATGAGAGTCGTAACCTCGCAAGTTATGAAAGAAGATGGGCAGCTTCCATGTCTTTGGTTCAAACTTTAGTTGAAGATTGCATTTGTTGTGCGCAGCTCCTCTGAACTTTCCGCTAATGTGATCATGGTCTCTTACTGTTGGATTCGCCGCGTCTGATGAGAGGCCTAAACCACAAATCCAACAGTGAGTGGCTGAGTCATATGTTGTTGGTACCTCAGGCGTCATTATGATTTCAGATAAATTTAGATTATTAGAACAGTCATTACGCACTTGCTGCATGCGCTGTAAAAATCTTCTAGCCGCATTTGGGCCTCTGTATAATTCGGGTGCTGAATGGCGCCATCCGACCTGACAACAATGAAGGCAAATGAACAAATCTGATGATTACTCATTAAGACTGTTTTTCGAAGTTTTTGTTGGTGCTGGCCCTTCATAAGGAACAATAAGCGACTCGAAGTCTGCGTAAACTACGTATGGACTTGTTTGCAGCCGTTTCCAGTTCTAAAACTAACTTTAGATCCAGGTGGGGGCGTAATTAGTTCTGTATTACAGTCTACAGAACTTTTACAATGTTTCTTATGTTCGCTCGCGGCTTGAACAGATGGCATTCTTGTTAAACATTTTCTACAGAATTCTTGTTTGCCATGATCTTTTGAAGTATGCTGCATTAGTCTACTCATTGTTCGTATCAATGTGTAATGCGGTAGCCCTGTTGGCGAAGACATTAGGAGTAAGTCAACATGATTTTTGTCTGGTTCGCCTATTGTTGGGCTGTTCTTGGACACTTTAATTGGCGCCAAATTTGTTTCCTCATCCCATGTGTATACATTAACAGTTATTGGTTTGTTTGTTCTTCAAACTGATCAATTTGGTCTACACTAACAGGAAAGGATATTCCATTGAAGTTAAGATCTTTGGTGTATTGCCGATAGTTAGTCACTCTCTCTGCGTGTTCGCGGACATGATGCAGCCTTGCAAGAACACACCACATGAAACATTTGTTGTCTGAATTTTTTATGTTTAAAACTGCTCTCTTTAAAACCAACTCCCGAGGTAGCGGAATGTAAGCCTTGCCTACAATTGGTGCATACTTAGCCTGTTTTAATCTAATCTCTAAGACTGCGCCCTCTGACCAACCAGAGCCTCTCATTTTAGCTTCTTCAGCGGCAGCGTCAAACTGTGTAAGCAGTTGTCTGCCCAACCCGGTGTTAAGTCATTATGAGAAAGAATAGTCTGCTGTTTAGTTGAGACCCAGACTTCTAGATTTTCTTCATTTATTGTTACATAGTCGATTTAAACAGCTAACATTACTTTAACTGGTGGGTCTATTGTTAGTTTACTTGGAACTTGAGAAATTGCATGAACAACGCTTGCCTGTACGTTTGTTGGGTCAATAACTTCTAAATCAATATCATTCAGTGCTCTTGATAAACGCTCTCTCTCGAGCATTCCTTCAAACAATTCGTCTTGTCCTTCATATATCTTAGCCATGCTGTCTTTCTTTTCTAAGCCAAAATATTTATTTAATTAAAAAAAATACTTAATCAGAACCAATATCGACGGTCTTTTTTTCGCTTGGACTCATAAACTAAAGTATAAACACCTTTTGGGGTTGTTAATGTGAGCTGTTTAGAACAGAGTTTAATGTTTCGTTTACTTTTTTTAAGCATTCCTTTTTTATCTGCTCGGGGTCTGGCTGTTGAGAAAAACTTGTCCCCGCCTTTCTTTGAAGATCAAACTTTTGTCTTTTGTAGTCATCAAAATCGGCCTGTAACGATTAAATTCTTCATCCGTGATGTTTGAGTCAGCTAGTGCTTTATTTATTGTCAGTTTGAACGAGCTAAGTTTAGCTGTTATTAGTTGAACCATAGCTGTGTGCTTTTGGAGTTTAGTTTTTATTTTTTTACCGGCCGCACTTACAGCTAATGAGCACAGGCCGAGAGCTAAAGACAAACCTCCTAGGGGTAAAGCTGGGGTTGCGCCTATGCCCGTTGCTAAGAGACCTACGCTCGTTCCTGCTGATAGAGCGCTTATAGTCGATGTTCCAGTATTAACATATGTAACAGCATTAAAGGCGGCAGAATACCTTCGTTTGGTTTGCTGTATTTTGAAAGGTCCTGCTCTAGTTTTTGTTGCATTTGTGTAATGTTTGTTAATCTGAAGGTTTTTACTTCAGGGGTTTCTATAACAGCAGAATTGCCTGCTATCTCTTCTCTTGGCATCTCCGGTGCTGTAGGCACATTTGGATAAACCTTAACATGACATGCTTTTTATAAAATGAAAAATAATTTAGTATAATACATAATCTAATCTGTTTTTCTTGAATATTCAGCTGCGCATCATATAATAAAAACAAATGTACATTAAGCGTTTATCGGCTTCTTCTTCTTTATCAATTTGAATGTTTATTACGTCTCTCACTTTCTCCCGCTTCCATACAACTCATTATCCTCTGTTGACCTTAGGTCAATCCATAAACCGTATTTTGTTGTTAAATAATCATCAAGCCTAACATTGTGAAGATGTAAATCTTTAGACACTAGGTCTGCTGTTGGATTTCTACCCCTCCCCACCCCCAAACAATTTTCTTATTTCGTCAAAATGATGATAAGGTCTAAGCCCGCTAGCGTAGATTTGGTTAGGACTACCGTCAATTGTACATTGCACTTTCGTTATTTTAGGATTAAAAAACTTTTCACTTGCTCTTTTGAACGGTTCTTCATCTTCACACAGCAATAAAATACCTTTAAGCGATATTGCTGTGGTGCTAAAACTAAAATTCCATATAGTGTCTGCCCTGCTTCTGGGATATGTTGTATGATGAATCACTCTTTCGTAATATATTGCTAATTTGACAGATATTGGTCCTTAATCAGCTTTGCTAAATCAGGGTTGCTAACAACGTCAAACTCTAACGAGATGTCAGAAATGCTGTACTTTGCTTCGGTGTCTGATGATTTAATAACCCGTTTGTATTCATTAAAAGTTAGTTCATATGACAATCTGTCTTTTAATGCTCTTGAAAGTATGGCGCATGCGCTTTTAACAACTCAAAATCTAAGGGAATGGAAAAGCGATTTCCATACGCAAACTTTACAGCTGCATACTTTTTGCCGTCTTTAATATCTGCGCGCCTATTCTATGTTTTAGTCGCTTCTTCATTTTCATTCCTTGAAACGCAAAGTCAGCCCTTTCATTCCCAGTTAGCCATAGATCAGAATAGGTTATAAATATGTCTGCATTGGTAAAGAAAATATTTCTTGCCCCTCAAGTTTTATAGAAATTTTCTTAACGATTGCCCGCCCCAGATTCTGTACAACTGTCCTGTTTGGGTCTGTTGTTGAAGCGAGTTCTATTTTGAAAGTAAGACGTGCAGAGCCTGGCACAATCACTTCATCCGCCCCTAGGTCTGGAAATTTGACAGTAAAGAATTTGATCCGCATCAATAGTAGATGGATTATTTGGAACAGTAATATTCCGCTTATTTCCCTTCACGCCATAGGGTTCTTTCATTCTTCTATACGGGTTAAGAATCGAGCCATGTGCTTGGGCCATTTTTTAATAAACAAAATAAAAAGTTATTAAATAAACATGGCAGGAATTTGAAGCTGAAGACATTATGATGTTTTTGATCCTGCGACGAACTGAGTGAAATGTTCCCGTGACACGCATCGCTCATCGCTCTCAATGCGGCGTGAATTAACAGAAAGTACGGTCCGGAGCATTTTACTAAAGTTTAGTCAAGACCCTCCCGAATTTATAGACCCAAATGATTTTTGAATTAAAAGAATGATCATTTGTCTGTAAAAAACGATCATGGGCAACTTGTTCCGGCTACAACTAAACCCGAACGACCCATCAAAGTTTTTACCAAGAGTACAATATACAAAGACTCATGTGGAAAGATCAAAATCGCCTTGCATTGCTAGACCAAAATTCAGATAGAGGCAAGTCTTCTAAACTTCATCACACATCTACAGGAACGCCCCAACAGCTAACCCAATCAAAACATGGAACTTAAAGAATTAAATTCAATCGGCACATGAAATAATAAATGCAATAGAAGCAGAAACCAGTTTTCAAAAAACAGCATTAAAGACCTAAACACGACTCACCGCTACCCCATGATGCGAAAATAGCAGCCTTGATCATGGCTTTGAGAAAGGATCAAGCGAATACACAAACGAAATTTAAGCAAAACTAGGTGAAACTATATAGGCTATAAAAAGAGAAAAAGAAAAACTCTCGTTGAGGCTGATGACGCCAACTTAGACCTGATATAAAGAAAGAAACGACAAAGACTATAAGATCTTGAACAAGAAGGATCAGCAAGACTAGAATGCTAACTCCTAACCCGCGACCATTATTACGAACTCAAGTGAAATAGAATAAGAGAAACTATCGAAAAAATTTTATATGAGGACGCACGCTAGCAGAACGAATAAAACATGTTTTAGAGAGCAGGAGTCACATTAGCAAGCCGTTTATAACGGCTTAGATTTGCAATAAGTACACATGGTGAGGCTATTACAGCGCGGTAGCCAAAGTTTCAGTACCTCCACCTCCATCGCCTCCGCCTATAATCATGGGTAAAAAAACTGCTTGATCATCCTGCAAGTTTATTAAAAAAATTAGCCGTACAGCCGTGGACCGCTTTACCAGGATCTTGGGGAGTATTGTCAGCTAGGCTCATGTCTACTGCCAGCAAAGTAGTTGCTTATGGCCGAAGCACTATGGACCATTATTTCTCGTAATAGTTGGTTACCTATTTATTAAGATAAAGACCAAGTAATCCGTATGCCCGTTAATCCAAGAACCAAGCGCTGTCTTTCAATATTCATGGTCATCGAGAACAGAGTCGCAAGCTTTTGCTGAGTCTTTTTCAATGACTTTGGGGTTTGACTTCGGGAATTAGATGAACTAAATCTTGGGCTTCTTTTATTGTTTGTAATATTACTGGCTCCGAATTTAAGTCCGTTTTTCCCCAACCTTCTGTCATTGCCGTCTATAAGAATTTCATTATTAAATTTTATTATTTGTAACCTATCTGGAGTCTGAGTCAGAAGGCAGCATGTAATATAACCAGTGCCAACAGCAAAGTCACTTTGATCTTGCGTATTTAAAACATTTGTATCTATTTCATACTTGAAGGTAAATCAACTGTAAATTAATGCGTCCTCTAAATTTCTAAGTATGGTTTTTTGTGCGTCAAAGCCAGTAGTAGGATCAGTTATGCTCGAACCCAGGGGAGTACAGAATAGAATAATTTTATATAATTCTTTATTATACTCGCCTGTGCTGCGAACTACGCAAACCACCAAACGTAACGTTCGAAAAGAGTCCGTATATTCGTTCTATTTCCCGCTCTAAGCTAGGCACTAGAAGTGTCTACATAATAAAATTTTTTTCCATGCTTTTTATTCTCTTGCGTAGGGAACCCTTGCTCAACAGTTGTGCCAAAAAAGAAAGATTTGAAAGGAGGATGCGCATTCATAGTTATACTTTCTGTGCTGCCCCCCGAAAATAAAGGTCGCCTAGCCATGATTATGATCCAACTTATTTGTCTAAATCCTGTTCTTGAATGTTAATATTGGAATTCGTTACAGATTCTTACAAAAGCCTTCTTGTCTATTATGTTTGCTGAGTTGATTAAACGGTTTGTTCCATTTGGCACTGGCGCTTGCAATTCATCAAAATACGTCTTGAAGGTGTGAAAAGAAATGAAATCTGTACACTGACCTCACCAAAGGATCGTGTGAATTAAATGATCAGCAAACACACTCCACCGCCAGTTGATGCGCAAAAACACACAAAGTTTACTGGTTCTGATAAAAAACTGCAATTCGGATGACTAAACACCGAACTCATTCATGATGTGGTCATTTTCCAATAGGGGGGTTAAGAAGCTTACTTCAATTGGTAACTCACCTTTGTATGAAAAGCAGTCTGGGTCCACAGCAATTTTTTTGGGGGGTTTCCCCCCCCCCCCCCCCACCCCAAGAGTATCAGTTGCCTATATTTAGTAAGAATGTAGTGCGGCCAACAGAATATTTTTGCGCCAGTAAATTTAAATGCACTCATTTTTAATTTGTTTTAAAAAAATGTTGTAACAATAACAACTCAAGACGCCCTTGCATCGTTTTTTATAGAACATGCGATTTGATAACGAATGCGGGGCCAAAAAGGTAGCGCTTCATGAAATATTTTAGCAAATCGTATGGTTAATATAAGCAAAGCCAGGAGAATAAATAAGATTAACAAAGTTAATAATAGAGGGCCAATTAGTTTACGAGTTAACCATACCTGATTGTTATTACGGTTTTGCACCTCGCTAAAAGAAGCAATGAGTAACTCGACATGGCTCTCAAACTAACTAAGCAAAGTTGACAACAAGTTGACCTTCAAACCTGAAGAAGAAGAAGTAGGGTACTATTTTGATAAGAGCACTAAAATGTTAGGCTTTACAACTGCCAATCGGGCCGTTCATAGTTTTAGAGTTACGTCAAACAAAACACTATGAGGGAGAAAATTCCGCACCAATCTTGCAAGGACATGCATTACTCTATGTTCATTTAGATGTGCTGAGCAACGGATGAAAACTTATATATGGAAAGGCCCTCACTGTTTTAAAGAGTCTCTCCCGTCAGGGAAGCTGCATATTGCGATTATGACATTAACAGAATCCCTAATTTACAGTTTAAAAGATTAGTTATTGTGGAAGGGTCGGATCATTTAATATAAAGATCAAAGACAAACGGGAAAGTCGTAAAATGTGAGTAACCTGCACATTTTTTGGAATAAACTAATAACAGTACAAAAAAATGTCGCGGGGGGGCCCAGAAGAACCAGGAGTTACAATTGCGCCTGTTAGTTATAACTTAGAATTAAAAGACCTTGCGACGTTGCGACGTGAACAAAATGGTGAATAGGCGCTTTGTAAGTTTTGAGTACACTAAGAATGGTGGATTATAAACGCAAAGAGTTGGCGACAGCAAAAAAGTTTCCTAAACTTGAACAAACTGCCAATCAAGAAGGCAAATAATGTTGCCAGTAATGAATAAAAAAATCGTTTCGAAAAACCTGACCTCAAATGGCACTTGAACCATATTTAGAATGGGAAAATAAAATTTGAATTCATACGCCAATTTTACATAATTAGGTAGCCGACAAAAAAGTTCAGAAAAGCAATTCAAACTCTGGCCCTTTACATGTAAGTCTTATGCCAGATTACAATATCGAAAGAGATTGAATAAAGCCGTATGGGAAAAAACAGTACATCCTCCACAGAAAAAGAAGCGGTTTTTAAAAGATCTTCTACAAAATTTCAGTTCATGCCGCAAAGAAATTAGGGGGCACGTTCACAATAATATATGAAATTTTTGTCTTAAAAGAAAAGGAGAGGGATGGGGTTGTGGTCGTTAGTGACGTCCTTTTTTAAAGGAATTCTAATTAGCTGGCAAAACCTTGA
>JAFLJL010004203.1:0-15764 GCA_018398815.1 Conus ventricosus | reverse complement strand
GGGGGGTTTATATTTAGTTTATGAGCCCAAAGCGCAAAAAGACTTATTTATTGATTAATTTTTTTTGTTAAAAAATTTTGGAAGAAAAACCGCAGGATAAAAGTGAAGTAAGAATGGAAAAAGAAGGTTTTAAAAGGAAAGTATTGATAGAAAAGTACAGGCAATGTTCAGCAATTTAAGCCCGGTTCTAACAATCCAGTTAAAATGACGTTTAATACTATGTAAATAATAAGAAAAAAATTTAGAAATCTGGGGTTTCAACTAAACAACAGATATTTTTTCATAAGATTTAACACCGGTTGGGCAGACCAACTGTTACACAGTTTGATGTGGCGCTAAAGAAGCCAAAATGAGAGGCTCTGGTTGGCCCAGAGGGCGAAAAGTCATAGAGATTAGATTAAAACAGGCTAAGTATGCGCCGATTGTAGGCAAGTCTTACATTCCACTACCTCCAGCTTTTAGTTGCAAAAGAGCAGTTCTAAACATAAAAAATTCAGACAACAATGTTTTGTGGTGTGTTTCCCCGCAAGGCTGCATTACGTCCGCAAAAAACGCAGGAGAGTGTCTAACTATCCCTTACATCAATGATCTTACTTCAATGGATATCCTTTCCTGTTAGCGTGGATTCCTTGATCAGTTTGAAGACCCAAAACAAACCAATAACTGTATTGTCAACATGGGATGAGGAAACAAATCTACAACCGATTAAGTGTCAAAAACTGCCCAACATAGGGATCCAGACAAAAGCCATGTTGACTTACTACTGATGTTTCACCAGGGGGCTACCACCCTTACACATGATCGCACAATGAGTTTGACTAATGAAGCTTACTTCAAAAGATCATGGCAAACAAGAATTCTGAGAAAATGTTTAACAAGAATTCCTCCCATAAGCTGCGCTTGAAGTAAGAACATTGTATCGGCCGTTGACTGTATACGAACTAATTACGCCCCAGAAGGCAATAAAGTTTGTTTTAAGAACCGGAAAAACTGCAAACGAGCCCATATGTTGGTTACGCAGACTTCGAATCCCTCATTGTTTCTTATGAGGGACCAACCCACAGAAACGCCCCAAAACGACTTGTGAGTAATCCCAGATTTTTTTCATTCGCTTTCATATCGTCAGAATCGGATGGCGGTCATTAACACCAGATTATACAGGGGCCAAATGGGGCCCAAAAGATTTTTCCCAGCGCATGCAGAAGTGCGTAAACGCCTGTTCTAATAATCTAAATCTTCAGACTTTTATGACTCCTGAAGGACCAAGAACAGTATGACTCAGCCACACTTTGTTGGATTTGTTGGTTTAGGCCCCCATCAGACGAAGCGAATCAAAGGTAAGGACCATATCCTTTGGG
Source organism: Conus ventricosus (assembly GCA_018398815.1). Classification (NCBI taxonomy): domain Eukaryota; kingdom Metazoa; phylum Mollusca; class Gastropoda; order Neogastropoda; family Conidae; genus Conus; species Conus ventricosus. Next base: position 14,406 of record JAFLJL010004203.1, on the reverse strand, counting down.
GAAAGTTCAGAGGAGCCGCCTTACAACTGCAATCTTCAACTAAAGTTTGACCTAAAGACGGGAAAAGCTGCCATCTTCTTTCATAACTTGCGGGGTTACGAACCCACCTTATAATGAAACCCGAACCCAGCGCCTTCAGGGTAGCAGATTGCACCAGTCTCAGAAAAGTAATGGGGTTCACTTAAATAACATGTCTTTTTATGCCCTCTATGCAACACTGATGGGATCATTAGAGTCACTGGCTATGCCTTAAAGTCCTCCCCCAAAAACGGAGAATATTTGACCCAACTTTGTTAGAAAGGGTGTTTATCTTATGAGTACTGAACAGTTTGGAAAGGTTTGCGAAGATCAACTCCACCAAAAGGGCGCGTTCTTTTCTAGTCTTAGAGGAAAGGACATCAGTGATTCTGATTACAGCATGCTCAAGTCGTGCAGAAGTTAGATTGTAAAAAACGATGGGAGACTATCAGACTCCTCTTAAGGGCCCCTGATAATGTTTGTTGGCGGACGTCTTTGAAAATTAATAGAAAGACCTGCTTTGAAACATTATAGCCTGGTCCTGCGCATTACATTTCTGCGCCCGGATGAGCTGGGACGCTTTCTTAAAGTTTACTGGAGTAAAGATTGATTTATTGTTAACCTCCCAATGATTCAATGATTGAAAACGGATTGCGTGGAGGAATTAGTATGGCGTCGCATCATTACTGTAAAGCAAACAACCAAATACTTGGACGACTTGACCCAAGTAAAAGGTCTAACTATCTCATGTATTTAGATGCAAACAATCTGTATGGTTGGGCAATGGCGCAATCACTTCCATTACGTAACTTTAAAATTTTATTAGTTCCTGATGCCAAACAGAAAGCAGGGACTCTCAAGCACAATTCCACTCCGTCTTTGGTGGGGGAAAAAACATTCGCAGAGACAGAATTTCAGCCTTCTGATCCATAAACTTCACATTTATGGAGTGTCGCAAACAGGCAAAGTAATAGTTACATAAAAATTAGCTTCCTCTCGGCCGCGTCTTGCGGTGGTAGTCGAGGGCAGCACATCGGAGTTCTGCAGCGTACGTTCAGGGTTCACAGGGCTCGGTCCTCGGACCATCCTTGTCTTTAGTATACATCAACGACCTCCCAGAGCAACTCACTGCACGGCCCAGACTCTTCGTGGCCACACCGCTGTGTACAGGGTCAGGACATCAGATACGACACCAACCGACTGCAAGATCTGCATCGGCTGGAGCTTTGGGAGAGAGGCTGGGAGATGTCATTCCATCCAGACAAGTTTTCCCACCCTCCAGTGACCTATAAGAGACAGCCTTCACCAGCACGTCCCAACTGCATGGGAGACACTCCAGACAGTGACGTCGGCCAAATACCTCGGGGTGACCATTCAAAAAAATATGTCATGGGACAAGCACATTGACGGAAGAAAGGTGGCAGAGTGGTTAAGACGTTCGCTGCCAATCAACGTGTGAGAGTGCGTGGGTTCGAGCCCTGGCTTTCTCGCCTTTTTTTCCCCAGTTTGAATGACAAATCGAACTGAACGTCAAGTCCATCGGATGGGGGACTATAAGCTTGTCAGACCCGTGTGCCTTCCTGGCCCCCTGCACACGTTAAAAAACCCACGGCAGTTGCCCAAAAACAAAAGAGCGGGGGGCGGGGGGGGGGGGGGGGGTGAACCAAGGGGCACTAACAAGGCAGCCGGGTCTTTTGGCCTGTGGTACTGAGAGCTAAACGGACTTTTGACCCTTAAACAAAAGTGTCACGCAAGAAGTAAACATGCACGTGGAATTCAAAAGGGGGGAAAACGGTCAGGACCCGCGCGCACGCGCATGCGCTTGTATGTGTGTGTGTGTGTGTGTGTGGGTGTGTGTATGTGTATGTGTATGTGCGCGCGCATGTGTGTGTGTGTGTGTGTTGTGTGTGTGTGTGTGTGTGTGTGTGTGCGTGCATGTGTGTATGCGCGGGCGCGCGCGGGCGTGGTATGTGCAAGCTGTGCGCCCCCGTTTTTCATAAATTTCAGTTTATGAAGAAGTGTCTTTTACAAAATGTTAAACTTCATTTCAGACATCAATAGACTTTGGATGGTTGGATCAAACGAGGAAAACCTTGCAGCCCGTGCCGTCCGGATATATGGTCAAAACAAAAAAGTCTTGGCACAACGGTCCACATTTACCAAACAAAAAATGTTAGTGCTTCGGGGGGAAATGAATACTTAAAGCTGAAACATTGTCAGAACAAAACTGAAAATGGCAGAATGGGAGATGGGGCACGGGACAAATCTGTTTGCAGAATGGGAGATGGGCACAGTCAATATTTTTTCAGTATAGCCGAGCAGACCACAGAGAGCATTGTTAGGGCTGTCAGCATGTACCAGAAAAAAAAGCAACCAAACAAGCAAACACAAAGAAACGTAAACAAAACCAAGAATCATCCCCATCAAGGGAAAGAGATTTACTTTACGGTTTACCAGTACACTTATTCAAAACATTAATTTCCATGCTGCAGTCCTTCACCTGGATAAAACTAAGCCATGTTCAGTGCACAACCACTCTGATCATGTCGCTTAGATTTTTCGAAAAACCGATTTTAAAAAATCCCTTGAGAAAAGCCCAAAGCAACCCGATACACCAAATGACCACTTAGTGAACAGACCCAGAATGGCCAGCACACGCCTGTTTCAGTGGCTAAACTTCACTACCCAAATCACCAGATCGGAAGAAAGACCTGGTATCTTACAATATTTATCAAGAAAAAAATGCTTTCAAAACAACAGGAAGTAAACAGACCACATACAGAAAAGCTGAGCACCGTTTCTAAAGACTGGGCCACAAAAATTTACCCCCCCTCCTCTCCTCTCCTCTCCCCCCCTCTCCCCTCTCTCTCTCTCTCTCTCTCCCTCCCCCTTTGGGGGGAATAAACCATTAAAAACGGGACAACAAAAAACCCCTGGCCAAAGGCAAGTCAACAAAAAAACAAAACACACCTCGCAGGCCGGAACCATTAACAAAACACCCCCCCACCCGACCCCTTTTAAGGGCAGTACGGGGAGAAGATCTGCAACTAAAGGCTGGAAATAGGTTTTTAAAAGGAGTACCCCCAACCCAAATTTTTTCAGAATCCTTGAACCGGGGTTCAGTGGGAAAGGGGAAAATTGGTTTGGTCCAAAGAGAGTAAAAGGAGGGTAATTTAGTAAAATTTCGTCCCTTCCAAACTTATTTACAAATTGGAACATTGAGGAAGTTGTAAGGAAATCAAGGATGAAGGTGGGGGGGGGCCCGGACCCACTTCTGGTGGCTTCATTTATAAGAAAGAAAAGGGGTGATCATAGTAAAAAATGAGTATCAGGGAGGGGGGGGCGGGGGGGACAAGTTGGTCGGGGAAGGGCTTTTAATAAGAGGATAAAAATTTTTCATAGTAAAAAAATTTGGGAGGAAAAGAAAAAGCCAAACTTCGAATGACAGAACCCGAGTGAAAAAATTCCCAAATTTTTGTGTTTAACAAAAATTCTGGATTGTTATTGTTGTGTGGGGTTTTTTTGTTTGTTGGGTGGTTTTTTAATTTATGCCCTATTTCAATTTTTTGCAAACAAAGGAAAGCCGCGCATGGGGGGGTTTGTGGGGGGTGTGGTGTGGTGTGTGTGTGTGTGTTGTCGGTACAGTGGTTTGAAAAATGCAAAAAGGATAAAAAAAGAAAAAAATAACTTTAGGCTGTTATTTTTTTTGGGTTGGGGGGGGGCTACATTTTTGGTTTAAAATTCTTTAAAATGTTTGGAGTGATATGATTTTAAAAACCCTCATTTTTTAATTAATAAACCATTTAATACTATAAATTTACCCAATGGGAAATCACGGATTTTAAATGCCTAACCTTCTAGCTTTGTTCCAAATTTTTTTGGTTTTTTAAAAATTTTTAATTTTTTTTTTTTACCCCCGGAAATTTTTTGGGAAAACCCTTTCCCCCTAAAAGCCCTCCCCCTTTTTTTTTTTTTTTTTGAGGGGAAAAATTTTTAACCCTTTTGTAAAAAAACAAAGGTTTGGAAAAGGAAAAGTTTTTAAAAAACCCTTTGGGTTTTTTTTTGGGGTTTTTTTCCCCCCCCCCAAAAAAAAAAAAACCCAAACAAAAAAAACCCTTCTGTAAACTTTAAAATTTTGGGACTTTTTGGGGAAAGCTTGTTTTTACAAGGGAATTTTTCAAAACTCTGTCTCCCTTTGGAAAAGTATTTTGTTTTTAAAACTTTTTCCCTTTGATACATGAATTTTGCGTTGATGACCCCTTTAATTATATATTTTGTGAAGAAAGTTTCATATTTTCGATAAAGGGCAAAATTCTTTTTGTGTGGGTTTTTTCAGTGTTGAGGCATGGACGGGGAACCCCGAGAGCTATCTTATAAGCTTTGCTATCGATGCTTTGCATCTTTGTTATCAATTTTTGGAGTGAAAAGAATATTTCCTGAGGTAAGATAATTTTGTTTCCCACAAGCGCAGTGCTAATGAATAAGTACCTTACCTAGCGTCGATTTATCTTTTTTTTAAAATTTAACCCTTTTCTGGCTTTTGTCAAAATATTTTCCAAATGGTGTTCCAATTTAAATTTGAAGTCGGCTTCTCCTAGAATTGTAACAACTTTTTATTTTCAAGTGGCATTCCTTTTATTTAAAAAAGGGAAAAAGAGGTTTAGGATTTCCCCAGGTTGAGGAAAACCATTGCGATTTTTCATATAAAAAGGGTTAGTCCGTTTTAAATCTGTTTTGGTTTTGTTAGTTCTTTTGGATTCCCTTTTTAAATATAGTTGATTGATCTAATTGGTGTAGTTTTTTTTGAGGACTTTTTTTCCTATGCAAATATTCGCTATTTGCTAGCTCGTTTTTGTTTGAGACCACTTTTGGAAGCATGCTAAAAATGTTGAAAAGGTTTGGGGGCTTTTTTCCCCCCTTGGGGATTCCCATTGTGTAGTCTTTGTTGAGTAGGCTTTACCCCCCTTGTTGTATTATTCTTTCATTAAAAATGCCTTTTATAGTTGTAAAAAAACCTGAAATTACCATTAACCCTGTTTGTTTAAAAGTTTTAAATGCCAAAACTTGGTCATATGCTTTCAAATGTCAAAAAAGTGGAAAGTACGTTTTTCCTACGGAAAACTGAGTTTTAATCTGTGGGGTAATTTTTCAAAAAGATAAGGGTTTGATTTCCTTTTCAAAAACCCCCCTGTTTTTTTGGTATTTACCATTTTTTTACAAAAATGTTCAAGCCTTTTTGAATTATTTTTCCAAAGTTTTCCCACATGGATGTAAGAGCGACAGGTCTTAATTATTTTCATGGATTTTGACTTTCCCTCCTTGGGAATGGGGGTAACGTAGTTGTTTCCAAAAAGATGGCTAAAATCCCTTCAACCAACATTTTTGAAAAATGAACTTAGAAAAAGTTTTTTTTTAAATGGAAAAATGCTTTATATTTTTGGAATCGCATCGGGGCCTCTGATTTTTTTTTTGACCCAAGGGTTTTTAAAATTTGCATCTTTTGTTTCCTGAAAAGTAATGGAGCATTTGTTTTGTGATTGTTATTGGGACTTTTTTCATTGTCTTCGTTTTCGTCTTTTTTCTAAAGCTGTTTTTGTTTTTGAGAGGCCTTCGAAGTTATTTTTTTTTCAAAGCTCGAAAATGTTCAGTTTTCAAAATTTGGGAAAGGGAAAATTGTTTTTTTCCCTTTTTAAAGGGGTACCGGAAGACTTATTCCATTTTTCATTTTTTTTTTTTTTTCCAAAGTTTTCGGGAAATCTTTGTGTTTTTAAACCCTATTTCCCAGAAATTTGCCCAAATATTTTTCCTTAGCCTTTTCTCACTCTATTGTGATTTTTTGCTTTTTTTTTTTTTCAGCGTTTTTTTCTGGGTTGTTATATTTTTTGTTACATTTTAAAAGCCTCCTTTTTTTGTTCTTTTGCTTCTTCCAGGAAACTTCCCAAAAATTCCGTTTTTCTTTTTTTATCGGATTAATTTGGGGGATTGAAGCTCGGTGCCGCGCGCGCGGTGTGTGTGTGTGTGTGTGTTGTGTGTGTGTGGTGTGTGGTGTGTGTGTGTGTGTGTGTGTTTGTGTGTGTGTGTGTGGTGTGTTGTGGTTGAGGAGTTGGGGGGTGGGGTGCGTGATAGGGGGAAAGTACAAAAGGGGAAGAAAGCCACGTGACATCCCAAAGTCTAAAAGGCAAGGCGGGGGGAAAGGGAAAAGAGGGTGGGGTTTGAAAAGTTGGGAAGAGCAGTAAGGGGTGGGAGATGATTTTTCCAGAGTCGTTAATGAAATTTCAAAACGATCATTGCGTGGTTTTTAAATTATACTGGCCCCCTGCGCCGGACCCCACGTTTACCTATTTTTATTATCATTATTATGATAATCCCCATATTTTCCATCATATAAGTAGCAATTGTGATGTAGCAGAGTCGTATTTTTACAATTATTTTTGCCACTGTCCATACCCTGCGCCACCCTGCCTGATTGTTTTTTCCCATCGACTGTGCGATAGTTAAAAGTGTGTGGGAACAGCGGTTCCTTTTTTTTTTTCCAAAAAAACACAAATAGATGGTTCAATAGAAGTAGGTCACGCGTTGTGAGACGCGTTGATTTGGGTTTTTTCGTGTTGATGGAAATAATGCAACAACGTCAAGAGTTTGTGACTTCGCCCACACTTACCACTTTTCAAGTGAAAAGAAATTTTTCGAATCAGATTATCTCCCTTATCCAACGCACCCACCCCCCCCCACCCCACCCCCCCCCCCCTCCCCCTTTTCCCCGATGAACGCAAAAAATCACGTCCCCCAATCCGATCTGTTTCAAGAGGGGACAAGGTTTGGCTGTAAGGAAATGTAAAACAGCAGCTTTTTGACCACTCGTGCAAAAAGGGTTCGGGTTTGTTCAAACTTAACTTAAAAGAACAATCAACGGGGGAAAGGCGGAGGGGTTGGGGGGTGGGGGGCCCCGGGGGTTAAAAAGGAGTTGCCTTTAGCTGAATTTATTAATAACATACAGACAAAATGAAATGGAGCGGGGGAGGGGGGGCGGGGGCGGAAACCCCCCCCCCCCCCCAAAATTTTTTAGCCGTTGATTCACCGTCGCAAACGGCCCGCATTTTCTCATCCCACGTCCCGTCTTCAAATCGATTGAAATTTTCCCCACAGGTCTGTGACTTTATTTCGCGTTATGCTGTTCCCAACGATTACCACAAAACAACTAAAGTTTACTTAAATTTTACGCGACCTTAGGTATCCACGCTGTGAAATAGATTGGCTTTTTTTTTGATCCCATTGTGTGTCGTCATACTTATTCACTATGACACATGGGGTACAGTTTTACTTTGTTTTGAAATCACAAAAAATTTTCAGCTTTGCAATACACGGGCCTGTCCCTATTCTACTGTAAGCAGTCCTCGCGATTTCCCCCGTCCTCGTTAAAAAATCGATGCGACTAGAGGCAGAAAGGTTTTGTGACAAAGTTATGCTATGGGGTTTATGAACCCAGCCCAACCCCCGTCCCCCCTCTTCGCAAGTTTGAAAATAAAATTTCCGACGCATCTGGAAAATGATTAATTTTCGAAAAAAAGCACCGTACAAGTAACTTCGAAAATCAAAAAAATCCCAAAAAGGTTTAAACGTGCACTGAGGCAAGGGCTGTGTGTGTGTTGTGCGTGTGCGTGCGTGCGTGCGTGGTGCGTGGTGCGTTTCGTGCGTGCGTGTGTGTGTGTGTGGCGAGCGCAGCGTGGTATGCGTGTGTGTTGACCTCGCGGTGAAATTATTATGTGTGGCATTATTTTTTGTATATGTGTGTGCATGTATGTGTGCGTAAATCTCGTTTCTGTGTGTAGTGGTGTTATATGTAATCATGCGTGTTTTCCTTACGCGCGTGGGTTGGTGTGGTGTGGGGTGGTGTGGTTGGGGTGGGGTGGCGTGGCGTGGTGGGGTGGTGTGGGGTGGTGTGGGGTGTGTGGCGGGTTGGTGTGGTGGGTGTGTGGCTGTGTGTGTGCACGCGTGGTGAGTGCGTGCATGTCATGGGGGCGTATGTGTATGCGCTCAGTGTGTATGGTGGTGTGTGTGGTATGTGTGTGTGGGTGTGGTGTGTGTGTGTGTGTGTGTGTGTGGTGTGTGTGTGTGTTTGAGTGTGTGTTTTAGTGTGTGTGTGTGTGTTTGAGTGTGTGTGTGTGTGTGTGTGTGTGTGTGTGTGGGTGTGTGTTGTGTGTGTGGTGTGTGCTGTGTGTGTGAGTGTCAGTGTGTATGTTTGTATGTGGTGTGCGTTGGGGTGCGCGTGTGTGTGTGTGTGTGTGTGTGTGTGGTGTGTGTGTGGGTGTGTGTGTGTGTGCGTGTATGTGGTGTGTTTTTGTGTGTGTGTTTGTGTGTGTGTGTGTGTGTGTGGTGTAGTGTGGTGTGTGTGTGTGTTTAGAGAGAGAGACTGTGGTGTGTGTGGTGTGGTGTGTGTGGGTGTGTGTGTGGGTGTGTGTGTGTGTGTGCGTGTGTGTGTGTGTTTTGGTTAGGAGAGAGAACGTGTGCGTGTGTGTGTGTGTGTGTGTGTGTGTGTGTGTGTGTGTGTGGGTTTCCCCCTGTCTTTGTGTGTGTGTGGTGTGAATTTGTGCGCGTGTTTGAGGTGCGTGGTGTGTGGGTGCATGCGTGTGTGTGTGTGTGTGTGTGGTGTTGGGGTGTGTGGTGTGTGTGTGTGTGTTTTGTGTGAGCGCGGGCCCCATGAGTGCGCGAGTGTGTGGTGTGTGTGTGTGCGTGGCGTGTGCGTGTGTGTTGTGGGCGTGCGCGCGTGTTGTCTGTCGTCTTTCGTACATCACTCACGATTTTTTTCAGAAACCCAGCTTTTTCCGAGTTATTTCCGATTCCTTCAACACCCAAACCTCCCTTTTAGACAAAATTCCCAAAAAAACAAACCCCTTGACAGCGACCCCGAACCCCAGCCCAAGATCAACCCCCCTTCCAACCCCACCTCCATGAATGGTGGTTCGTGACCGCCTCCGGGTTTTTTGGTCCCCCCCTCCTCGGGACCAAAACGGGGGCCCGCTCTCCAAGGTTCTACAAACCCTGCCCCACCCCAGCTGTCGTGGTCTCTGACCCCACGCGTGCTTCCGCAGTTTCATGCTGCTATATTTTTCGTGTTATGATATGGTAAATCAGCCCTTTTCCCCGTAAAAAGGGCCCTTTATCAGTCAGTGGCGTATTAATCCATCTAACTGCGCCCCTGGCGGTTTAGCTGAGGGGGGGGTTTTTTAACCCCCAATTCGAGATTAAAAAACCCCTTTTTTTTGTCTAATAAAAATGGTTTCACAGCATTAGGCGTTTTTAATCCTTGACGCGCCCTTGGCCCCGTTATTGTTTTTTTAAAACCCCCTTTTAAATGGGAAATTTAAACAGTTGCTTTTTTTAAAATCCCGTAAAAGGGCATTCACGGTCATTGGCGTTTTAATACCCTCGACTGCGCCATTGGCTCCGTTATTGGTTTTAACCCCCTTATTAAATGGCAACATTAATTGATTTTTAATCCAGTAACAAGGCGTCCACGGTCATTAGGGTTTTTAATACCCTCTGACTGCGCCCTTGGCCCCGTAGATATGGAGTTTTTTCCTTATACGATAATAATACACCCTTTTTTTTTAGTCCCGGGAACAGGGCATTCCGAGCATTAGGGTATTTAACCATCGATGCGCCATTGGCCCCCTTATTGTTTTAACCCCTTTAATTTTAAAAAAAAACAAAATTTTTTTTAAGTCCAGTGCAGGGATTCACGAGTCATTAGGGGTTTTTAATACCTCTGACTGCGCCATTGGCCCCGTTATTGGTTTCTACCCCAATTAATGGCAAAATTAATCAGTTGTTGTTTTTTTTTTTTTTAAATCCCGTAACAGGGCATTCAGAGTCATTAGGGGTATTTAAAACCATTGACTGCGCATGGCCCCGCTAGGTTGACTTTTTCCCTTTTACGATGATCACATTAAACCCTTTTTTTTATTCCCGAACGGGCATTCACGGTCTTTTGGGGTATTTGTACCCTTTGACTGCGCCATTGACCCCGTTAAGTGGTGTAACCCCCCCCCCCCCCCCCCCATCCCCTTTAATCAAACTTAAATAACTTCTTAGTCCAAATAAGAAGGATTTACGAGTCTTTTTTCTGTGTTCAAAACCCTCTGACTGCTAATTGCCATTTTGCTGCGGGAAAATTTTTTTGCATTTTTTTATTTGTTTATTTTTTTTTAGCATGTGGACTTCCGACTTCTTTGGTGGGCGGATGATCACTTTTTGTGTGAACCAAAGGAGGGGGGACCCCGTTGACCCCCGGTGAAGTCGAAAGGGGGGAACATCATGGGGAAGGGTTGAACCCCGTTTGTGGCATGGGGGTTTATCCCGGGGCCGGGGTTCGGGCGAAGTCCATAAAGGGGGTTGATTTTTTGAAACTTATCTAAAAAGGGGAGGAAGTGGGTTTTAAGACGGTCGTGAGATAAGTCAGGAAAAGGCCCCGTGAGGGGCTTTAAATAGAATCCTCCTCTTCTCTCTCTTTCTCTCTTTTTCTTCTTTTCTCTCTCCTCCTCTCTCTCTCTCTCTGTCCCTCAGTAAGTCAGTCCCTTTATCAGTCTGTTGTCTTTTTTCTTTTCTCGCTATCTGTCTGTCTGTCTTCCCCTCCTCTCCTCTCTCTCTTCTCTCTCCTCTCTCTCTTGCCCCCCCCCCCCCCCCCCCCCCCCCCCTCTGTCGCGTTTCCTCTGTCCTCTTCTCTCTCTCTCCTCTCCTCTCTCTCTCTCTTCTCTTCTTGCCCCCCCCCCCCCCCCCCCCCCGTCCGTCACTTTTCTGTCTGTCCTCTCTCTCTCTCCTCTCTCTTCTCTCTTCTGTGTGTGTTGTGTGTGTGTGTGGTGTTGTGTGTTGTGCCGTGGGGTCTGGTGATGCGCGCGTGCGGCGGCGTGGGGCGCCGAGTGGTGCGGTGTTTGTCCCTTTCTGTCTCGGGCACGCGGGTATGGCGTGTCGGGTGCGGCGTGCGCGCGCGCGATGGTGCGGCGTGCGTGCGTTGCGGGCGAGTGTGTGGGTGTGTGTGTGTGTTGTGTGTGGGTGTTTTGTGTGTGGTGTGTGTGGTGGTTAAAAAGGAGGCAAAAATTAAATTTTAAGTTTGTTTTAAAAAAAAATTTGTGGTTGGGATTTTTTAAAGAAAAAAAAAAAAAGCTGTGTTTCTTAAAAGTAAAAGGAGGGGGTTTGGAAAAGGGGGGGGGGGGGGGGGGAAAAAATTTTTTTTTTTTTTTTTTTTCCAAAAAATATTTATTGGGGGGGGGGGTTTTTTTTATTAAAAAAATTTTTGTAGGTTTTAAAAAATTTTTTTAAATTTTTGAAATTTGGGGAAATTTTTGAGAGTTTTCCACACATTGATTCCCTGAGTGAGTTTCGTATTCTCTTTGTTACATTTGTATCCTCCATGTCCCAGCAGGGGTCAAAGGATTAAATTTGAATTGATTGAATTGAATTGTGTGTGTGTGTGTGTGTGAGTGTGTGTGTGTGTGTGTGTGTGTGTGTGAGTGAGTGAGAGTGAGTGTGTGTGTGTGTGTTTGTGGTGGGTGGGTGCGAGCGCGCGCGCGTGCGCGTGTGTGTGTGTTGTGTGTGTGTGTGTGTGTGTGTGTGAGTGAGAGAGAGAGAGAGAGAGAGAGAGAGAGAAGGAGTGTGTGTGTGTGTGTGTGTGTGTGTGTGTGTGTGTGTGTTCGTTTCTGTCTGGGCGTATTCCTCTCTCTCTCTCTCTCTCTCTCTCTCTCTCTCTCTCTCTCTCTCGCTCGCTTCATCTTCGCTCGCTCTCTCTCGCTCGCTCGCTCGCTCTCTCTCGCTCTCTCGCTCTCTCTCTCTCTCTTCTCTCTGTATTTGTGTGTGTGTGTGTGTGTGTGTGTGTGTGTGTGTGTGATGTGTGTGCGCGCGCGCGCGCGCGCGCAAGCTCTTACAAGCTACCCATTGGATTGAAGTGATTACAATTTAGAGAACTCTTTTAAGATACCTAAGAGTTTCAAGTTATACAGCAGCCAGTCTGCCTGTAAATGCAAACAAGGAAAATGGAAGGTGACTTTGTTCTTTTTTTTTTTTTCTTTTAGCTTAACCTGACACTAAATAGAAGTATCGGTTTGTCTTATCAGTACCTGACTGTTGTTACACTGAGAAAAGTGTTCCGTGCGGTCGAGTGTGTATTTGTTTTACTCACTTAGTTCATGCTAGCTGAATGATATCGCAAACAGCACTGGTGGGTGTTCTGTACCTTTTTATCTTGCGGAACATGTCACACTGATCGCCTGTTTGTGACTATCTCCTGTCTTCTCTTCTGAGTTGATTCCTCATTGACTGCACTAAAAACTTAGGTGTTAACATGAATCAAATTCTCCTGACCTAGATTTCATTGCATAGATTATCGTGCTGACAGATGTCAGAATTCTCAACGCCTCGCTTTGAATGCCATATCATACCAACTAGACTCAAAACATGTCAGAACACAGTCACTATTTCATTCCCCTAAACTCGTTCGAAATTCTCTTTATCTTTAAACACGTTAAAGCTTGTATGAATACAGGTCACCCCCCTCCCCCCCTAGTGAGCTTGTTTTAAGTCGTAGTTCATTTGAATCATACGGAAACTTGTCAATAATGTAATCACCGCTTAATACTCTTGACGTCACTTGAAATGACCTTTTCTATCAACCGTTCTGAAACTTTCAAAGTTGAAACAATAAAGAAAACGTTGCCTTAGGCTCGCACGGAATAACCAGTTACAAATGCAGTACATACCCGTCAAAATTTTAGTCACAATCTAATTTTACTGACCTACCTTCAAACCTCATGTCATAAAAAGCCACATCAACCCCTGTCAGAATCGAATCCCAAAGTCTCCAAACGAACACAATGGGTTCAAACTAAGTGGGAGATCGACCATAAGTAATACTTTGGGAATTGCAAACCGTTTGCATTTGTTTGTTTACACTGCAGAATAACTCATTCCATACCACATACCTGCTTCCCATTTTGTGACCAAGAAAGCAGACTGAACATGTTTCTATGACAAAGGTGGAAGAGGGCAGAGAGAGAGAGAGAGAGAGAGAGAGAGAGAGAGAGAGAGAGAGAGAGAGAGATTGAGAGAGAGGGAGAGGGAGGAGGGAGGAGGAGAGAGAGAGAGAGAGAGAGAGAGAGAGAGAGAGAGAAGGGGAGAGAGAGAGAGAGGAGAGAGAGAGAGAGCAGAGAGGGGATGGAGGTGGGAAACGGGAAGAGGATCAGTTAGAAAAAAAGGATTTTATCGCGAATCATAGCGCTGAGAGACTTGAACATTTTTTTTTTTTTTTTAATTACCACAGTGGCAATAATGTACTGCTATTCCTGTGGTGCTACGCCACAACTCTCGCTGCTGCTACAACTCTCGCTGCTGCTACTACTGCTACTACCACCACACTACTACTACTACTACTACTACTACTACTACTACTACTACTAACTACTACTACCACACCCAGAGTCATGACAAGACGATCTAACATAATGTTGTCAACAATGGCGCAGAGCATGTACATTTTAAATGCTCTCTCTCTCTCTCTCTCTCTCTCTCTCTCTCTCTCTCTCTCCTCCCTCCTTCCCTCCCTCTCCCCATGCCCAACAGTCAGAGAAGACGTAAACTAAATAAAAGGGTGATGGGTACGGATCAGAACGCCTCTTGGAAGATACAATTTTCGGAAAGCTGTAAAAACGCGTAGCCAGATCTGCTTGGCGAACAGAGAAAGGGAGTTGGCTACAGATGGAGGGACCCTTGTATGAAAGGAAAACGTTGGCCGTAGCATTTAGGCCTAAAAGGAGGAAGACTGTGCATGTGGATGTCAGAAAGAAGAACATTGGTCGTATTTTTGAACTGAAAGAAGGGAGTCTGTAAACATGAATGTCTGCAGCAGAACGAAGATGATGAGGTGTGGACAGACTGAGGGCTGGAGCCTTGTCTTCAAATTACAAACGACAGAAGAGGGTTATTGGAATATATCCTTTGTTCAACGTGCGACCGGCGAAGGGGAACAAAGAGACAGGTGCAACACAAGCATGGTAAGAGGACCGAAAACACGTCATGCAGCATTATTCTGGCTTTACTGATGCTAGTTCCTCAGGACCGTAAAAGACTTTCCCTTATCTAGTATAAATGAACAAAGGAGCGCTAAAAAGTAGAGACGGCTTCTTCACTAAGATAGGAACGGGAGGAACCGATTCTTCTGCGCTCGACGTGAAAGGTTTCGACAAAGGCAAGTGAAGTGATTTGATGAAACGAGAGTTCCGTCAACCAATTCACCGACCGCCAGATATTCAGACAGTCTAAGTTGTCTTTTGTCTTGTAAAAAAAAAATTGACTGGCTGAGAGGAAGATAGTTAGGCGTCTAGGCTTGTACGTATGAACAAG
>JAFLJL010004202.1:15000-17500 GCA_018398815.1 Conus ventricosus | reverse complement strand
TGACCCAGGTTAGCAGGAGGACGATGCTGCTGCAGTCTACGGCCAGCCTCATCCCAAAGATGTTCGATGGGTTCAGGTCTGGGCTGTTTGCGGGCCACTGCATTCTGTTGACACCAGCAGCTTGGAGAAACGTGTTTACTGCTCTGGTGGGATGGGGCCGTGCATTGTCGTCTTGAGAGACTGCCTGAGGTCCAAGCTGTTGAAGGGCTGGCAGCACCAGGGTTGCAAAATCTCTGTTTGGTAGCGAACACCATTCAAGTTCCCTGCCACATTGTACAGAACCGTTCTGTAGCGTGTGCTTATGCCGCGCCCAAATCATAACGGATCCCCCACCATAGCGGTTCCTTTCCAGGACAGCTTCTTCTACAAAACGCTCCCCACGGCGTCTCCAGACCCTGTTCCGTCTATCGTGGGATCCAGGCAGAACCGCGACTTCGTCTGTAAACATCACGTTAGCCCACTGTTCATGTGTACATCTGACGTGCTGCGTGCACCATACTCGGAGTGCTGCTCTGTGGGCATCATCAAACGAGGTCTTATGGCTGGTCGTCGAGCACGGAGGTTTAGCGGCGTGTAGGCGTTTCGTATGGTCTGATCACTGACAACAGTGTTGGTGGCATCTCTAAGGCGACGTCTAATGTTGTTTGCACTTGCTGTTCTTTCTTGTGTGGCCTGCCTTTCAATGTATCGGTCCTCTCGTGGTGTTGTTATTCTGGGTCGACCACAGCGTGGTCGTTCTTGCACTCTTCCTGTGTCTTGAAAGCGTTGTCTGAGTCTGATAATAACAGAGTGTGATACTCCAAGTCTCCGTGCCACTTCCCGGACTGCAACTCCTTCTTGGAGCCATCCTATTGCTCTTCCTCGATCCAGCTCGTTCAGTCTTCGACGTGGAGGCATGCTGATGCATTGCATTTTTCGCCAGTACATGGCTTTTAAAGACATTTGGTTGAGCTTAGCTCGTGCTTTACATGATTTTGATTCAGCACATGCTTCTCGGATCCCAAACATATCAGAAATTCACCCCCAATTTGTTCCAAAATTGACAAGTCGCGACACGTGTTTTTCAAGGGCATGGGAAATGTGTGCCACAAAATTGCAGTTACCGCATTTCACTATCAATTTGTGCGTGTGGTTCAATTTGTTTGGACCACAAATTGAATTTTTGTGAATTTTTAAAAGTTTTTGTGCAGTTCCAATATTGGTCCTTAACCTTTTTTTGAACAGTATATATGCGGAGATAGGCCTCAGATGATGACAGCAAGCCCGTGGGTGGGTGGCGGGCACTGGGTCGTTGACTCCTGACCCAGATTACTTTGAGCACCTCCCCCCCCCCTCCCCTCCCCCCCCCCCCCCACCTCTCTGTCTCCCCCCAGCTACCACCTCCTTCCCACCCACCCCACCTCTCTGTCTCCCCATGCTACCACCTCCTTCCCCCCCACCCTCTCTGTCTCCCCATGCTACCACCTCCTTCCCCCCCCCCCCACCTCTCTGTCTCCCCATGCTACCACCTCCTTCCCCCCCCACCTCTCTGTCTCCCCTCTACCACCCCTTCCCCCCCCCCCCCTCGTTCCCCATGCTCCACCCCCTTCCCCCCACCTTCGTCTCCCCATGCTCCCACCTCCTTCCCCCCCCACCTCTCTGTCTCCCATGACCACCCCCCCCCCCCACCTTCTGTCCCCCCATGCACCCCCTCCCCCCCCCCCTCTCTGTCTCCCCTGCCCCCTTTTCCCCCCACCCCTTTTCCCCCCCAACCCCCCCCCCCCACCTCTCTGTCCCCCATGCACACCTCCTCCCCCCCCCCCTCTTCTCCCCATCTCCCCCTCCTTCCCCCCCACCTCTCTGTCTCCCCACTCCCACCCCCCCCCCCCCCCCCCTCTCTTCCCCCCTGTACCACCCCTCCCCCCCCCCCCCCCTCTGTCTCCCCATGCTCCCACCTCCTTCCCCCCCCCCCACCTCTCTGTCTCCCCATGCTACCACCTCCTCCCCCCCCCACCTCTCTGTCTCCCCATCAAACCACCTCCTCCCCCCCCCCCCCACCTCTCTGTCTCCCAATGCTACCACCTCCTCCCCCCCCACCCTCTGTCCCCCAATGCTACCCCTTCCTCCCCCCCCCCCACCTCTCTGTCTCCCCCATGCTACCACCTCCCCCCCCACCTCTCTGTCTCCCCATGCTACCACCTCCCCCCCCCCCCACCCTCTGTCTCCCCATGCTAACCACCTCCCCCCCACCTCTCTGTCTCCCCATGCTACCACCTCCTTCCCCCCCCCCCACCTCTCGTCCCCCCCATGCTACCCCCTTTCCTCCCCCCCCCACCTCTCTGTCCCCCATGCTACCACCTCCTTTCCCCCCCACCTCTCTGTCTCCCCATGCTACCACCTCCTCCCCCCCACCTCTCTGTCTCCCCATGCTACCACCCCCTTCCCCCCCCCCACCTCTCTGTCTCCCATGCTACCACCTCCTTCCCCCCCCCCCTCTCTGTCTCCCCTTTGCTACCACCTC
>JAFLJL010004202.1:5000-7500 GCA_018398815.1 Conus ventricosus | reverse complement strand
CAAAATAAAGTGACGTCATCAATGGAGCAGGGCATGAAGGGACACAGAATAAAGTGAGGTCATCAATTGAGCAGGGCATGAAGGGACACAGAATAGAGTGAGGTCATCAACTGAGCAGGGCATGAACCACAGAATAAAGTGACGTCATCAACTGAGCAGGGCATGAAGGGACACAGAATAAAGTGACGTCATCAACAGAGCAGGGCATGAAGGGACACAGAATAAAATGAGGTCATCAATTGAGCAGGGCATGAAGGGACACAGAATAAAGTGACGTCATCAATTGAGCAGGCATGAAGGGACACAGAATAAAGCGAGGTCGTCAACTGAGCAGGGCATGAAGGGACACAGAATAAAGTGAGGTCATCAAGTGAGCAGGGCATGAAGGGACACAGAATAAAGTGACGTCATCAATTGAGCAGGGCATGAAGGGACACAGAATAAAGCGAGGTCGTCAACTGAGCAGGGCATGAAGGGGACACAGAATAAAGTGACGTCATCATTGAGCAGGGCATGAAGGGACACAGAATAAAGTGACGTCATCAATGGAGCAGGGCATGAAGGGACCCAGAATAAAGTGACGTCATCAATTGAGCAGGGCATGAAGGGACACAGAATGAGGTGACGTCATCAATTGAGCAGGCATGAAGGGGCACAGAATAAAGCGAGGTCATCAATTGAGCAGGGCATGAAGGGACACAGAATAAAGTGACGTCATCAATTGAGCAGGGCATGAAGGAACACAGAATAGAGTGAGGTCATCAACGGACAGGGCATGAACCACAGAATAAAGTGACGTCATCAACTGAGCAGGGCATGAAGGGACACAGAATAAAGTGTGGTCATCAACTGAGCAGGGCATGAACCACAGAATAAAGTGAGGTCATCAAGTGAGCAGGGCATGAAGGGACACAGAATAAAATGAGGTCATCAAGTGAGCAGGGCATGAAGGGACACAGAATAAAGTGAGGTCATCAAATGAGCAGGGCATGAAGGGACACAGAATAAAATGAGGTCATCAATTGAGCAGGGCATGAAGGGACACAGAATAAAGTGAGGTCATCAAGTGAGCAGGGCATGAAGGGACACAGAATAAAATGAGGTCATCAACTGAGCAGGGCATGAACCATAGAATAAAGTGAGGTCATCAAGTGAGCAGGGCATGAAGGGACACAGAGTAAAGTGAGGTCATCAATTGAGCAGGGCATGAAGGGACACAGAATAAAGTGAGGTCATCAAGTGAGCAGGGCATGAAGGGACACAGAGTAAAGTGAGGTCATCAAGTGAGCAGGGCATGAACCATAGAATAAAGTGAGGTCATCAACTGAGCAGGGCATGAAGGGACACAGAATAAAGTGAGGTCATCAACTGAGCAGGCATGAACCATAGAATAAAGTGAGGTCATCAAGTGAGCAGGGCATGAAGGGACACAGAATAGAGTGAGGTCATCAACTGAGCAGGGCATGAAGGGACACAGAATAAAGTGAGGTCATCAATGAGCAGGGCATGAAGGGACACAGAATAAAGTGACGTCATCAATTGAGCAGGGCATGAAGGGACCAGAATAAAGTGACGTCATCAATTGAGCAGGGCATGAAGGGACACAGCATAAAGTGACGTCATCAATGAGCAGGGCATGAAAAGACACAGAATAAAGTGAGGTCATCAAGTGAGCAGGGCATGAAGGGACACAGAATGTGACTTTTTCTTTCACGCTGATCGATGAGGACGAGGTTGACGAATAGGGTGTTTTGGAGTTCTATTTCGGTCTGACACCACATGACAGCCAGGCCCAAGTGATACAGACACCTGCAGGGTTGGTCAGAAAGTTTGAGCGGCATTAACAAAAAAATCATCTACAACGTGGATGAAACTCGACTCTTCGGTCCAAGTTTCCGCATGTGAGCTTATAGCAGCCGGTCGGGACAGAAAAAGTCCCACCAATAAATGGCTCTGATGGGAATCGAACCCACGACCTCCCAGCCGGGAATCCGTGACGTTGAGCACTACGCCACGGCGGCTGTTTTACGATGCAATCTAATGTAAAATTGATAGTCCTGTAATCTGTTTGTCTGTATCTAAGGCGGTAAACTGTTTCTTTTTCAATTTTGCTTCGTTTTCCGTCCTCAGTCACCTTGTTTTGAATGTAAAATTGATATTGTTTATGAAAAAAAGAAAAAAAAGAAGAAGAAGAAGAAGAAGAAAAAGAAGGAGGAGGAGGGACGAGGAGGGGGAGGAGGAGGAGGAGAAGAAGAAGAAGAAGGAGGAGGAGAGGAGCAGCAAGAGGAGGAAGAGGATAGAGGAGGAGGAGGAGGAGGAGAAGAAGAAGAAGAAGAAGAAGAAGAAGAAGAAGAAGAAGAAGAAGAAGAAGAAGAAGAAGAAGAAGAAGAAGAAGAAGGAGGAGGAGGAGAAGGAGGAGGAAAAGGAGAAGAAGAAGAGAAGAAGAAGAAAAGAAGAAGAAGAAGAAGAAGAAGAAGAAGAAGAAGAAGAAGAAGAAAAG
>JAFLJL010004202.1:0-2500 GCA_018398815.1 Conus ventricosus | reverse complement strand
TCTTGAAAAAAAGTCTCTTCACGTCTTCTTCAGCACTGCTTGATGGTGACGCCCTTGGTTGACTGGCTCCAGGCTTCAGGACTGGGTCTTCGTGGTCGTCTCTGGGATCTCGACGTCGAACTCTTCTTCTTCGTCTTCTTCACCCACTCTGGGTTCAAATTCAGTTTGTCTGTCTTTACCCACCTCTGGGCTTCAAACTTAGTTTCCTTCTCTTCCAGCTTGTCTTTAACTCTAAGACCTTGCTGTCTCTTCTATCTCCCAGACCACGTTTCTCTCGACCCTTTCTCTGTCCTGCTCACTCCTCTCCTCTCTCTCTCTCCTCTGCCTTCTCTCTCTCTCTCTCCTGGTGTTGTTCTCCCGACACGTTGTTCTCCCTCAGTTTATATAGGGGGGGAAAAAAAGGTTTTCCCCTTTGGGCCCATGCCTTTGTCCACGCTGCTTTCAAACCCCTAGTTCACAAGTCCCCTAAATTCCCCACTGTACTTCCACAACATCAGTTTACACACCCCCCTACCTAATTGTTAGCAAAACACAATTAGCCCAGATGGACATCAAAATTTTCCCCCCGCTTCGTGGTTATTAACCAGTATTTTTTAAAAAGGAGGGTGCTACAACCTCACACTTCAACCAGGGAATAAAACCAACACAGTGACCCAGGCAATACCTCCAAAAAATAAAGACTCCTGTCTTCATGATGTTTCCAAGAACCTAGCTGACGAGCATTTACGTAAATTGGGGCCCCGAGGTGTATGGTTAAAAACCCTTCCCCCTTTCGCCCCCAGGCGGGGTCCGAACTCTCTCCAGTGTTGTTTGTCTTGCCACTTGGCCCCCTTCACCGTTCGGGTGTGCGAGGGTAAGGTACCGGGTTTAAAATTGGTTTTCCTATTTGTATACAGTACAAGCCCTTTTGTCCCCAAGGTCTTCCCTTTTGTGGGAGTGTTCAAGGAGCGTAAACCCTCCAAAAGGCATTAGTGTTGGAGAAAAAGGGGAAACTTTTGTAGTGGTTTACAAATAGGTAATAGACCAATTAAACCCGGGTACCTTCCCCATGCACCCCCCGGGCCCGAACTGTTTGAAGGGGCCGAATTGGGTTCAGAGACAAAAACCCTAGGAGGAGTTCGGACCTCCCTGTGGCAAAAGGGGGGAAGGTTGTAACCTACGACCTGGGGCCCCAAGTGAGCGAAAATCTCGGTCAGTGAGGTTTTGTGTAAAACGTCAGTGAAGAGCAGGGGTTTGGATCGTTCGGATGGTATTGCGGGGTCAGTGTGGTTCTTTGTCGGGGCTGGTTGAATGTGTGTGGGGTTGTAGTAACTCCTTAAGATAATTACTGTTTTAAAATGACCCCCAAAGTCGGGGGGGGAATTTTTCGATGTCCATTGGGGCAAAGTTGTGTTTGTAATCATTAGGTAGGGGGGGTGTTTTTGTAAAGCGATGTGTGTGGAATGTAGCGATTTGGGAATCAGGGGGGCTTTTGAACTAGGGGTTTTAGAAGCAGCGTGGCAAAGGGTGGCCCGAAGGGGAATCCCTTTTTTTCCTCCTATTTTAAATGAGGGAGAAAAGTTTTCGAGGGGAACAACACCAGGAGAGGGGAGAGAGAAGGCAAGGGAGAGAGAGAGAAGGGGGGAGAGGGTGAGCAGGACAGAGGAAAAAGGGGCGAGAGAAACGTTGGCCTGGGAGAAAGCTAAGTTTAGGGTTTAAGAAAGTGGAAAAAGAAAATAAGTTTGAAGCCCCGAGGTGGGTGAAGCAGACAAAATGAATTGAAACCCCGGGGGGGTGGGAAAAAGCGAAGAAAAAGAGTTTACGTCGAGTCCAGAGACGACCCGGAAGACCCCCGTCCCCGAAGCCTGGAGCCATCAACCAAAGGGGATCACCATCAAGCAGTGCTGAAGAAGACGTGGGCTTTTTTCAGAATGTGGGGTTTTTTGTGAAAGGTGGTTGTGTGTGTGAAAACTGGCCCGGTAAGAAGTCATTTTATTTAAACCCCGGGTTAGGAAAAATTGTCTTTTTGTTCGATATTTTTGTGTGGATTTGATTGTTTAAGTTAATTTTTAAATTGCTAGAAAAAGATTTCTTGTTTTCGTTGTTTAGGAGGAAAGAATGGTGGGCATCCATTCCCCGAGAGGGTGAAAGTTTGGTGTTCGATTTAAGTGTGCTTTGCGGTATGAGTGCAAAAATAACCTTTGGTGTGTTAAACCTGACTAAAAATAATCAACTTTGTCACTTAAGCTACCATCACGATTTCCCCGTCCGGACAAAAATGGCGTTGCCAGGTTGTGGCCCCAAAAGTTTCAGGAGGGAAAAAAAAAGTGGTTTCTAGGGGGTAGATGGGGCGAGGGTTCCCCTAAAGGAATTTTAAATTTGCTCTTTTATTATTTCATTGTTCTTTGAGGGTTTAGTATTTATGTGGTTTAGGGGTTTTTGTATTAAACAAAGGTCGTTCAGAAGAAAAAAGAAGAGGTTCTGTCTTACTTACAGAAGCTGTGGTTTCGATTTTAAAGGT
>JAFLJL010004201.1:74407-81907 GCA_018398815.1 Conus ventricosus | reverse complement strand
TTCCATAATATAAAAACTTTTTCTAAGTTCATTTTTCAAAAATTTTGGGTTTTAAGGGATTAGCCATTCTATGGAAACAACTACTTTTTACTCCTATTTCCCAAAGGGGGGAAAGTCAAAATCAATTAAAATAATTACGACCTGTCGCCTTTTCATCACATGTGGGAAAACTTATGGAAAGAAAATTCTAAAAAGGCTTGAACATTTCTGTGAAAAAAATGGTAAATACCAATACAACAGGCGGGTTTTTGAAAAGGTAATCATATTGATCATTAGTAAAAATTACCACACAAATTTTAAAAATCAGTTTTTACGTAGGAAAAAAGACTTTCCCTTTTTTGAAATTGAAAGGCATTACCAAGTTTTTGGGATTTAAAACTTCTAAACAAACTAAGATCCATAGGGTTTTTCAGGTTGTAGTAAAAACAAAAAAAGGGGATTTTTTAAAGGGAAAGAACAAAACAGCTAAAGGGTTGGGGAAAGCCCACCTTTTAAACAAAAGCGTACACAGAGGGGAAACCCCAAGAGGTGTAATACCCCAATTCTTTTTAAAAAATTTTGATCATACTTCCAAAATGGGGTCAAACAATTCGAACAGCACAATAGCGGAGATATTTGCATAGGATGAAAATTACTCTAAAAAACTTACCCGATTAGATCAATTAAACTATATTTAAAAAGGTAAAAAAATGAACTAGACAAAATCACAAACACATGATTAAAACGGACTTAAAAACCCCTTCACAGAAAAAAACGATAGTTCTCTTCAAATCTGGGGATGACCTAAACTTTTACCCTCTTTTTTCAAATAATGAAGGCCGCTTGAATAAAAAAATTTTAAATTTCAGGATAAGCCTGACTTCTAAATTGAATTGGAACTACCATTTGGAAAAATTCTGCAAAAGCCAGAAAAAGGGTTAAACTTATTAAAAATTAAGTGACATCGGGGGAAAAGATAGTAAGGTACTTATTCATTAGCAACTGCGCTTGTGAATCAAAAAAATCTTATGCCAAAGGGAAAAATTCTTTCACTCCAAAACATTTGATAACAAAAGAGCAAAGCATTGATAGCAAAACTTTTAAAATAGCTCTCGGGGGCCCTGCCATGCCCCAACACAAAAACCACACAGAAATAGAATTTTGCCCTTTTCCGAAAATAAATTTTCTTCAGCAAAAAAAAATTAAGGAGTCTTCAATGCAAAAACATTTTCAAGGAAACTGTTTTTAAAAAACAAAAAACACTTTCCAAAGCGAGCACAGAGTTTTTTTCTGTAAAAACTATAGGGTCCTATACGTCCCCAAAATTTTCAAATGTGGTGTTGAAACCCCCAAAAAGAGTCTTCAAAAAGATTACAGTAAAATTTCCCCAATGGGGCAGTAAGGCTAATTTCGATATTAATTTTAAGATTTAAGAAAATGATGGGGCCATACTGCCAACATATTCAAGGCACTATAAACGAAAAATTTTATAAAAAACCTCTTAAAAAAAAATTTTACAACGTTCTCTACTTTAAAACAATTTTCAGGTGCTTTCATTCATTTTTCCATCATTAAAAAAGAGAAAACGTATAAATTGGGAAAAATTTTTTCTGTATTCACAGCAAGCTATTGCCCTTGTTTGGACTGAAAAACTTCTTATTTCCCATTTCGATATTTTAAATATTTTTTTGTGTCGTTTAAAACTGTCTTACAAGCTTTAAATATTTTCCCTACAAGAGTGAAGGAGAAATGAAATCTGAGAATACCATTTATCATTTTTTGTCTTTACTGGTTCTTCTATTGACTTTTTTTGGTTCCCTCACTGTGGGTTTGGCCCGCAAAAAAAAGGGTATCGTTGCCAAAATGGTGCACTAAGGAAAAGACTTTAAAAAATAAATATTCCCTTTTTCCTTTCACGAAAATTATAGCCTTTAGGTAAAGCCATGGGATTCGGTGATAGGAAGACAAAAAGGGTCCCAAAAAATAAAAAAGGACAACAAGGAAAATTTTTTAAAAGCTTTTTAAAAAAAACGGACAAATCTCCACCAGGAAAGACTTTTTGAAGAGCTGATCTTTAGACTCAGACTTGATGCATACAAAACAAAATATTGTAAAAATGTCACTTGTTTTGTGGCCAAAAAATTACACATTCCCTGTCATCTTTTTTTTTGCAGAAATACTAAAAATATTTTCCTACTGGTTTAATTTTAAAACCCCTCAATCGCGAATTTTGGATGTTTTTTGGGGGCGAAGCGAAGGCTATAGAAGTTGTTAGGGCAAATTGTTAAGAGTCCCAAATTGGACATTTACTTGATTCTCGATTATGTTTTTATTTTTGCAAGGTTTAAAAAGTTTTGTTTTTTTAAAAATGTTCAATAGAATCAAGGCTAAAGAGTTTCCGTTATGCCCCGGCAGAAGAATGGGGTTAAAGTGATGGCACTTTTTGTATCTCATTTTTGAATAGACTAGCATGCAAAAATTAGTATAACCACACAACCTCCCACTCCCCAAAAAACTTTTTAAAACTTTTTAAAACAATACATACATTTAGCCCCCCTCCCCTACGCACGCACACACACACCCCCCACAAAACACACACCACACACACACACACACAACACACACCACAAAACACACCCAAAACCCAACCCCCGGCCCCTTTTACTTTTTTTTTTCTGTTTTGTCTTATTTGTTTGTATGCCTGTTTTGTTTTTTCTCTTTTTTTTTGTCTAAGATCATGTAAAGTGGATAGACATTAAATTAAAGACGAAAACACACATGCACAAAAAAAAACACACAACACATAAAAACACAAATTTACATACACACACACACAACACACACACACACACAACCACACACACACACACACACAACACACACAGACAAAACAAACACACAACACACACACCACACACACCACCCCCACACACACACACACACACACACACAACACCACACACAAAACGCCGGGGCGCACAGCTCACACACATACCACAAAGCAAGAGACAGATTCACACACCAAAATACCACACAAACACACCCCACACCACACACACACA
Source organism: Conus ventricosus (assembly GCA_018398815.1). Classification (NCBI taxonomy): domain Eukaryota; kingdom Metazoa; phylum Mollusca; class Gastropoda; order Neogastropoda; family Conidae; genus Conus; species Conus ventricosus. Next base: position 78,866 of record JAFLJL010004201.1, on the reverse strand, counting down.
CACACACCACACAAAACACACACACACACACACACACACACAATGGCGCGCGCACACGTAGATAGACAGACAGGCAGATAGGCAGGCACAAGCACACATTCACATACACACTTGCACACACGCCCGCATGCTCACATACTCACCCATAACTGCTCTCTCTTTCTGTCTGTTTGCCTGTCTGTCTGTCTGTTTATCTCTCTCTCTCTCCTCTCTCCTTTGCATATCTTTGTATCCCCGTCTCTCTCTCTCTCTCTCTCTCTCTCTCTCCTCTCTCTCTCTCTCTCTCTCTCTCCTCCCAGTCAACAATCATGACCACAGTTCAGTGACATTAAGTGCACCTGACAATGATAGCTTTGCTGCATTTGGCACGTTTCCCCCACTCTTCCCACAGTCAGAGAGAGAGAGAGAGAGAGAGAGAGAGAGAGAGAGAGAGAGAGAGAGAGAGAAGAGAGAGAGAGAAGAAACGAACACACTTGAAGCCAATGAACGATAATCAGGGAAAAGTGGAATGGACGAAAACGTCTTTTTGTTTTTGTTTTATTTTCCTTGTCTTTTACTTCTGGCCCGCAATATAAAGATAGGAACAGAAGAGAAAAGGGACAGAAAAAGAAAGAGAGGAGCTGGATAGAAAGAGAAAGGGACGGTACGGAGAGAGAGAGAGAGAGAGAGAGAGAGAGAGAGAGAGAGAGAGAGAGAGAGAGAGACAGACAGACAGACAGACAGACAGACAGACAGAAAGAGACAGCGAGAGAGAGACAGAGACAGAGAGAGAAAGACACAGAGATAGTGAACAGAGCTAGAGAGAGAGAGAGAGAGAGGAGAGAGAGAGAGAGAGAGAGAGAGAGAGAGAGAGAGAGAGAGAGACAGAGACAGAGACAGAGAGAGGAGAGACAGAGAGAGACAGAGAGAGAGAGAGAAGAGGAGAGACAGACAGATAGACAGACAGACAGACAGACAGACAGACAGACAGACCAGATAGCTGACAGACAGACCGACAGACAGACCGACAAATCATCGAACAAGTGTGTCTTAACAGGTCCAGGTCCCCTTCGCCAGCAAACAGTAGTTAGTCTGACAACAGACGTCTTGACAGAAAAGCACTGCTCTGCTGGCCCTTTTCGGCTCCTTCCATGGAACGACAATCTTACATAGGCGTAAAGTCACGTATAAGTCGGTAATGAGGTTCGCAATGTCTGATTTAAAACAATCATAATGACAATCAAAAGCAAGCGAATCCAAAGAACAACCCCAATCGGCGTATTCGTATGACCGGTCCATGACTCATTCGAACAGGCGACAAAGTCGTACTCACAACCCGGGAACAACTTCTTCTCACCACGTAAGACGTGGTGGTGAAAGCTTCCCTATGTCCGTAGTTGTACTGTTGTTATGTGCCAGCAAACGGCAACGAGTGGGGGCTGCATGCTACGCGCAGCCGTTCGCTAGACGGTGGCGTCTTTCAACGGTATGCTTGCAGTCATGAAATACGGGCTGCTACACCCATGGGGCCACCTCAAGGCACCTGCCAGGGAGCAGTTATGTCTCTTGGTGTCCTTAATGGAATGCCCAGTGCGTGCCCGCACCCTGCGCGAACACAGCGCAGACTTCCAAGGGTGGTGCAGGACTGCTCCCGGCTGGGACGTTTGGGATTGAGGAGAGGACTTCTGTGGGTCGCACCGGCACCTTGGGATGTGCCTTTTCTGTCAGTGTCCAATTCTTTGACATGTATTGTTGAAAACAATGGGAGACCGTCTGTCGAGCACCCCTAAGAGTTTCCTCCTACTGCGTCACAGACTCTGGAAGCCCGCCATCCTCTCTGCACTCCCCCATCTCCCCCTTCCCCTTCAGCGCTTCCCTTCCCCTTTGCCGCGCCTCACTGTGGCGCTGCCCTTCCCCTTTGCCGCGCCTCACTGTGGCGCTGCCCTTCCCCTTTGCCGCGCCTCACTGTGGGGGCTCGCAATCAAACGCATAGGAACAGTACGTAACAGAGTGAACAGCAATAGCATCCATGTACCATAATGTCAATGTGTGTGCGTGCGCGCGCGCGCGCGCGCGTGTGTGTGTGTGTGTGTGTGTGTGTGTGTGTGTGTGTGTGTGTGTGTGTGCGTGCGTGCGTACGTGCGTACGAGTGTGCGTGCGTGCGTGCATACGAGTGTGCGTGCGTGCATGAAGGAGAGAGAGAGAGAGAGAGAGAGAGAGAGAGAGAGAGAGAGAGAGAGAGAGAGAGAAAAGAGAGAGAGAGGTGGGATATGGAAGGGCGTGTGTAGGAGAGAGAGAGAGAGAGAGAGAGAGAGAGAGAGAGAGAGAGAGAGAGAGAGAGAGAGAGAGAGACAGAGAGAGAGAGAGAGAGAGAGAGAGAGAGAGACAGACAGAGACAGAGAGACAGAGAGGCAGAGAGACAGAGAGAGAGAGAGAGGTGGGAAATGGAAGGGCGTGTGTAGGAAGAGAGAGAGAGAGAGAGAGAGAGAGAGAGAGAGAGAGAGAGAGAGAGAGAGAGAGAGAGAGAGAGAGAGAGAGGAGAACAGGGAAATGGAAAGGCGTGTGCAGAAGAGAGTGTAGAGCGTTGTGGGATGGGTAGACGGGGTACGCACACATGTAAGTGTATCTAAGTAAATGCTTTCACGGTTATTATTGTAGAATTGTTGCAAAGAACAGAGTCAAGCCTTCACGTCTGTAAACACCGGCATGCTGGGGTACTCTGCCCTTCATGCTGACACAGAGTGGAAATAAATAGACAAAGTGAGGAGAATGACCAACGTCAGATGAACAAGAGAAAGAGCAAATGAGCGAAGAAATGAACGAAAAAAACAAACAAACCTGAATAGATGAAGAAAAAAACAGTTGAATGGAAGACTGGATGCCCACAACAGCATGATTTGTGTATTTTTGTACTTATCTATGTACGTTCTTACGTAAACTTCCTTACGCACAAGCTTGTTTGCTTAACTACTTAGGTACTTATTCAATTACGCGCTTACGTACTCCCTCTTTCTTTCTTATTCACGCGGGATAGATAATTCATAGCGGAAACCACGCGCAGGTAAACAATTCCCCCTGTCGCTAATACAATGACTAAATGAACAGTGAGCAAAGACTGGATTATTCCCCTTCAGTCATCACACTGTGTCTCCATCACCACGCTTCCTTCCTTCCTTCCTCCTTCCTTCCTTCCTTCCTTACCTTTTCCGCCTTCTCCCCCCCCCCCCCCTCCCCATTGCTCTTCTTTTTCTCATGCTCATACTCCCCATCGACTCAAGCTTGTTGGAGAGAGAGAGAGAGAGAGAGAGAGAGAGAGGAGAGAGAGAGAGAGAGAGAGAGAGAGTTGCCTACAGCCCAGCCGCTCTTCACGGGCCGTATCAGGGCTGTCACCGCGTTGAAGTCAACTCATTTAAGAAAAAACAAAAAGAAAACAAGAAGACAAAATTCAAAAAAAAAAAAAAAAAAAAAAAAGAAAAAAAAAAAAAAGAAGAAGAAGACAAAATTCATTCGCAGGAACCTTTAAAATACACGTTCTAAAACCACCTGCACAACGTCATGTTCTCATCCCTAGCTGGTGCATTGGGTACTATAATGTTCAAGTGCTTCGGTTGTTTGGATGATCCCTGGAGTCTTTTAGCCGGTCCGACACAACAACAACAACAACCACACCTGACATTTCGTTAAGAATCTTTCTTCCGTAAAATCTGAGATCAGATGAAAAAATATTGACCTCTTTCAGAAAATTCAATGTTCACATCAGATGGGACATCCTGAAAGGTTTTTCATAAAGTCTGCTGTAAAGTGTGTAGTCCGACAACATGCAATCCCAACACTCTAAAAGAACATGTTTCACTGTGAGTAGTACAAACCAGGAATGCAACACAACATTTAGAAGGAATGTATTTCACTGAGATTACAAACATGGAATGAAAAACGTTAAACTCTCCCTTAGAAGAAAAGACGTGTAAAGGTGCCCTGTATGCAAAACGCACAGACGCTTTTCGCTTGGACATTTACTTAAAAAAACCTCCAGGTTTTAACCATTGGAACGTTTGTTATCCGTGCGAGTTCCATCCTCTGGGCCAGAGGTTGGAAAAGGCTGGGTGTGGGGGGGGGGGGGGGGGGGGGGGGGGGTGGGGGGGGGGGGGGGGGGGGGGGGGGGGGCAGGACGGGCAACTGGGTTTCGGCCCCTAACAGGGTCAATCCACTTTCCGGCTCAGGGACCAGAACCGGGAAGATTCGGACCAGGTTCTACAGACTGTTAAAAAGCCCAAATGTAATAATTGGATGAGAGGGGGTGGCGCAGGAGACGAAGGTGGTGGAAGAATGGAAAGGGTGGGGAAGGGGTGTTTTGAACCGGATACGAACATGTGAAAGTAGTGTTGGCGTGGGCAAAGGGAAATCAAAGATAATAAAAAAATGAAGTGTACCCGGAGAGATTTTGGGGACCCACGTTCCTTTTCCCCCGGATAAACCCCTT
>JAFLJL010004201.1:72817-74307 GCA_018398815.1 Conus ventricosus | reverse complement strand
CTACTTTTTCTTTCTGTTTCTTTTTTCTTTTTTTTAATTCTTCGTTCTTTGTTTCAAATTGTATGTTCTTTATTGTCTTTTTTGTTGTTTGTGTCTTTCTTCCTTCTCTTTCTGTTCTTGTTTTGCCTTTTATTTCTTTCTTCTGTTTTAATCTGTTGCGTCTGCTTTTTACATGACGTGCTCAGCAGGCTACCGCCATCTTATCAGTTGATTGTACGCCCCCTGTCAGGTCCAATTTTAAATGTGTGTTTTCAAACATACAGAGAGAGAGAGAGAGAGAGAGAGAGAGAGAGAGAGAGAGAGAGAGAGAGAGAGAGAGAGAGAGAGAGAGAGAGAGAGAGAGAGAGGAGGAGAGAGCTTAGCTCCCATCCTATCTCTCGTTTTCCAATCCACCCCTCCCCTCAACTCTTCTCTCTTTCTCTCTCTGTGCCCTATCCACCCTCTTCTCTCTGTGCCTATCCACCCTCTTTCTCTCTCTGTGCCCTATCCACCCTCTTTCTCTCTCTGTGCCCTATCCACCCTCTTTCTCTCTCTGTGCCCTATCCACCCTCTTTCTCTCTGTGCCCTATCCACCCTCTTTCTCTCTCTGTGCCCTATCCACCCTCTTTCTCTCTCTGTGCCCTATCCACCCTCTTTCTCTCTCTGTGCCCTATCCACCCTCTTTCTCTTTCTCCTCTTATCGCCCTCCATGTCTGTCGGTCTGTCGGAATCAATATAAAATGTCAAGTATTTACAGAAATTATCTTCCCCCTTCTACTTCAGTTCAATGTGTTCGTATCAGCACACCCCGACAGCGCAGTTGGGTAGATGTTGAAAGTCATGTAAAGAAGCTGACAGATTCTGTTGGTGATTGTTTAGAGCAGAAAGAGGAAGAAGAAACCAGCGCAGAGAGATAGATGGCCTTGAACTATTTCGTTCTACAGCTGTTCCTTCTGCGTTTATTCCCGTCCCCATCCACTCTCTCCTCCCCCCTACCCCTCTCGCTTTGCCCTCTTTTCTTCATTACCCCCCACAACTTTAATTTCGACTCTCCCCTACGGCTATCACCTATCACCTATCCCGGAGTCTTGAAGACCGTTGGGGCGCCACAGAAGACTTCACAACCACCTTCCTCCACTCCTCCCGGTTCTCAGACAGTTGCTGAGTGTGAGGCCAGTCCATGCACCGATGTTGTCCTCCCATCTCTTTCTCTGTCTTCCTCTCCTTCTGCCTCCTCGTACTGTTCCTTGTAGAATGGTTTTGGCAAGTCCTGTTGATCTGGATACATGACCATACCATCTCACTTTCCTTCTGTTCACTGTGGAGAGCAGGTCTTGATATGACTTGCCTTACTTTGGTCTGAACCTCCAAGTAGATAATGTGGTCTTTGTATGAGATGCCAAGGACGTTGCGGAAGCATCTCATCTCTAAAGCCTGAATCCTTCTCTCAAGTTCAGCTGTCAGAGTCCACGTCTCACAGACATAGAGAAATATGACAATGACCCGGGAGC
>JAFLJL010004201.1:50317-65317 GCA_018398815.1 Conus ventricosus | reverse complement strand
TCACTGTGGCGCTGCCCTTCCCCTTTGCCGTGCCTCACTGTGGCGCTGCCCCTCCCCTTTGCCGCGCCTCACTGTGGCGCTGCCCTTCCCCTTTGCCGCGCCTCACTGTGGCGCTGCCCCTCCCCTTTGCCGCGCCTCACTGTGGGGGCTCGCAATCAAACGCACAGGAACAGTACGTAACAGAATGAACAGCAATAGCATCCATGTACCACAATGTTAATGTGTTGTGCGCGCGCGCGCGCGCGCGCGCGCGCGCGTGTGTGTGTGTGTGTGTGTGTGGTGTGTGTGTGTGTGTGTGTGTGTGTGTTGTGTGTGTGTGCGTGCGTGCGTACGTGCGTACGAGTGTGCGTGCGTGCGTGCATACGAGTGTGCGTGCGTGCGTGAGGAGAGAGAGAGAGAGAGAGAGAGAGAGAGAGAGAGAGAGAGAGAGAGAGAGAGAGAGAGAGAGAGAGGTGGGATATGGAAGGGCGTGTAGGAGAGAAGAGAGAGAGAGAGAGAGAGAGAGAGAGAGAGACGAGAGACAGAGACAGAGAGACAGAGAGGCAAGAGACACACAGAGAGAGGAGGTGGGAAATGGAAGGCGTGTGTAGTGAGAGAGAGAGAGAGGAAGAGAGAGAGAGAAGAGAGAGAGAGAGAGAGAGATAGAAGTAGAGAGAGAAAACAGGGAAATGGAAAGGCGTGTGTAGAAGAGAGTGTAGAGCGTTGTGGGATGGGTAGACGGGTACGCACACATGTAAGTGTACTAAGTAAATGCTTTCACGGTTATTATTGTAGAATTGTTGCAAAGAACAGAGTCAAGCCTTCACGTCCTGTAAACACGGCAGCTGGGGTACTCTGCCCTTCATGCTGACACAGAGGTGGAATAATAGACAAAGTGAGGGAGAATGACCAACGTCAGATGAACAAGAGAAAGAGCAAATGAGCGAAGAAATGAACGAAAAAAATAAACAAACCTGAATAGATGAAGAAAAACAGTTGAATGGAAGACTGGATGCCCACAACAGCATGATTGTGTATTTGTGTAATTATCTAGTACGTTTCTTACGTAACTTCCTTACCACAAGCTGTTTGCTTAACTACTTAGGTACTTATTCAATTACGCGCTTACGTACTCCCTCTTGCTTTCTTATTCACGCGGGATAGATAATTCATAGCGGAAACCACGCGCAGGTAAACATTCCCCCTGTCGCTAATACAATGACTAAAAGTTTTCTATTTTTCCTTGCTCTTTCCACATGTGACAGGAACAACAATATTCCTAGCACTCAGTTTAATTTTGAAATTTTAGATGTAGATGAAGATGTAGACGCCTTTTAGTTCTATTTTGCAGGTTTCAAAACTTTGTGCAACCTGAACCATGTTAGTCTCCTGTGTGCACCTGTGCCGAGTACTGTTCTCACGTCTATTACTAGGCCCAGATTTGAACCCCTGATTTCAATTAACATCAGAAATAGTACAGTGAATAAGGAATTGTTTGATTAAAAAGTTAGACATAGAGGAGTTAAATCACTGGCTTTTAAGCCTTATCCTATCGGAGACATTGAACTCAATCCTGTCCGTCCACCAAAGTAAAATATCCATGCGGAGTTTGCAATTTAAGAGTCACATGGAAACATAAAGCAGTTGCCTGTGACGTCTGCAATTCATGGTATCACACTAAATGTAAGTAATGAATTCACAGTTTATGAAGCATATGCAATAGTGATATATCTTGGACTTGTTTTACCTGCGGGCTTCCAAACTTTAGCTCGAGACTTTTTGAAGATCTATTGAAGACTGCAGCTCAGAAAAGCAACCGTTTGACCCTATCTCACCAGACCGATCCCCAAAAGAAAACTTGAAATTTTGTCCTAAGTTTTGCATCCACCCCTGATTCTAAAACTGATAAAAATCCCAAATCATAAAGTGCAACGGAACCCCAAATCATAAGAGAAAAAGATAAACTTAAATGCATAGTTGTAAATTTTCAATCTCTTATAAAGAAAAAGGAAGAACTCAGTAATTTAGTCACCGAAAAAAACATTGATGTTGTAATTGGAACAGAAACTTGCTAAAACTGAACATCCAGCAGCGAACTTCTAATGGAGGACTTTGATATTTATAGAAAGGACAGACTTGGAAAAAGAGGTGGGGGAGTCTTGATTGCCATTAGGAAGAACTTAGCCAGTGAGTTTTTATATCAAGGCAAAAATAGTGAAAGTTTTTTTTGTAGGATTAATTTTAAGAATAAGAGACCTGTCATTGTTGGATCAGTTACAGACCTCCAGACTCAGATGAAAATGTATTTCGTCTATCTGCAGAGACATTTCTAATATTGTTTTGGCCAATAGGAAGGCAATATTATGGATTGGTGGAGACTTTAACTTACCAGATATTGATTGGAGATGAAGATGCCATACTTGGTAATCAATACAGTAAAAATATTAATACTCAGTTTTTTGATGCCACCAAAGACCTTGGATTAGTACAGTCAGTTGAATCAGCAACTCTGGTAAGGCATTCCTGATTTATTTTTTACCAATTGTCCAGCGCCTTAGCAATCAGGAATTAATTGCAGGCCTGGTGATCATGATATAGTTCTCTTAGAGAGCAACTTCAACCCTTTCGAAGAAAACCCCCTAAACGTACCATCAGACTCTGGAACCAAGCAGATTAACCAAAATTGCGCAGGGATACTCGTGATTTCAGCCGTCTTTTTTTGAGGTCCCATAGTGTTAACAGATAATGTCAGTGACCTTTGGAAGTGTATAAAAATCTAACTTGGAATTTATTATGGATGACAACATACCTACTAAAATAACTTCAAGCAAGAACCACCAGCCATGGATTACTACAAAAACTAAACGTTTGTTGAGAAGGAAACATCGTTTCTTTAAGAAATTGAAACTACATCCTAATTCAGAAAAATTACTGGTTAGGTATAAACATATTAAAGAGACGGTGTCAGAGAGAATGTAACTTGCTCACTCCAATTATGTTAATTCGATGATTTCGGAAGGTGATCATCAAAACAAGAATTATGGTCTTACATAAGGAGTAAGAGACAGACAACATTGGATTCCAGACCTGAGAAACAACCAGAATAACCTAATACAGGACCCTGAAGGGAAAGCAAACTTACTAAACAAGCAGTTTTGTTCATTTTTCTCAAATCCCAAACCTTTAATTAACGTTAGACTAAAGATGATGATAAACTCCCTGAAATGCAAAACATCAAAGTAAACAAAGCAGGAGTATTTTAAGTTACTGACCAATATCAATGAAAACAAAGCTACTGGTCCCGATGGCATTCCTGCAAGCTCTTAAAATTATGTGCCAATGAATTGAGTGAGGTATACCAATTACTTTACCAAGCTCACTGGACCAGGGAGTAATACCTGATGAGTGGCGAGATGCGAGCATTGTCCCTTATTCAAAAAGGGTGACAAAACAAAAGCAGAGAACTATAGACCTGTATCTCTTACATCCATATCAGCTAAACTACTTGAACACATATATATAAGTAGCATAATGGACCATCTTGACAAATATGACTTCTTAAATAATTCCCAGCATGGTTTTAGACAGCGAAGGAGTTGTGAGACTCAACTTATAACAACTCTCAATGATTCTAAAGAAACTAATGCTGCAAAATATTTAGGCGTGATTATAGATAGTCGTCTCAAATGGAAAGAACATTACAATTTAGTATGTAAGAAAGCAATAACATCTTAGCTTTCTTATACAGGAACATCAATACTGCCCCAAAAGGTTAAAGACGACTGCTACAAAACACTGGTTAGACCAGTACTGGAATATGGTTGCTCAGTTTGGATCCTTACCATCTAAAGGACATTGATAACCTCGAAAAGATTCAGAAGAGAGCAGCACGGTTCGTAACAGGGAACCACATCAGAGAAAAGGGGAATACTAGGAAGAACATGAGGAAATTAGAATGGAAACCCTTAGAAGAGAGAAGAGCTTTTATTAAACTTAACACCTTTTTCAAAGGCAGAGCTAAAGTAATTGATATTCCAATGGAACAACTAGTATAGAATAAAAGTAGCACCAGAGTGGCGGTCAATGTTATACCATACCTGCATCAAATATTGACAACCACTTACATTCTTTTTATCCCAGTTCTGTACGGCTGTGGAACTCACTGCCGGGTGCCATCAAAGATCGCCACAAGAGCAATCTCCATTCAAGGACAAATTGATTCGACAGTTTTGAGATCTGCATATTGATGATTTTCTATTTTTAATTTCCCCAGATATTTTATTATCACCTGGGCCTGAATTTGGCCATTGCTTTAAATCGAGTGCGACCCCTTGTTGCCAAATTTGGCTCCAGGGGCCAACAGTCAGAGTCGCACTGTTTTATGTTATTTTATTTATTTTATAATATGCGCGCTGGTGACCTACTCGTTTTGAGTGAACCAGTATTTTAGGAAGAAGAAGAAGATGAACAGTGAGCAAAGACTGGATTATTCCCCTTCATCATCACACTGTGTCCCATCACCACGCTTCCTTCCTTCCTTCCTTCCTTCCATCCTTCCTCCTTCCTTCCTTCCTTCCTTCATTCCCTTCCTTACCTTTACCGCCTTCTCCCCCCCCCCCTCCCCCCATTGCTCTTTTCATTTTCCCATGCTCATACACCCCATCACTCAAGCTTGTTGGAGAGAGAGAGAGAGAGAGGATAGAGAGAGAGGAGAGAGAGAGAGAGAGAGATAAGAGAGACGAGAGAGAGAGATAGGAGAGAGAGAGAGAGAGAGAGAGAGAGAGATTGCCTACAGCCCAGCCGCTCTTCACGGGCCGTATCAGGGCTGTCACCGCGTTAGAAGTCAACTCATTAATCAAAAAAACAAAAAAAAGAAGAAGACAAAATTCATTCGCAGGCAACCTTTAAAATACAACGTTCTAAAACCACCTGCACACCGACATGTTTTCTCATCCCTAATGGGCAATTTTGTACTATATTGTTCAATGCTTCGTTGTTTGTATGATCCCTGGTGTCTTTTAGCCGTCCGACAGCAACAACAACAGACCACACCTGACATTTCGTAAGAATCTTTCCTTCCGTAAAATCTGAATCAGATGAAAAATATGACTCTCTTTTTCAGAAATTCAATGTTCACTATCAAATGGACATCTCAGAACAAGGTTCTCATAAAGCTGCTGAAAGTGTGGTATGGGTCCGACAACATGCACAGTCCCAACACACTAAAAGAACATGTTTCACTGAGTGAGTAGTACACGACAGAATGCACCACAACACTCCTAGAAGGATATTTTTAACTGTTGAGTATTACAAGACATGAATGCACCACCGAGCTTCCTCTCCCTTAAATGAACATGAACGGGTGGTAAAAAGGAGAGACCATGTATGCAAGACGGCACAAGACTGCATCCTGTCGCCACAGGAACATTATAATAACTCTTCCAGGGTTTGAACGCATTTGGAACAGTTAATGTTACCCGTCTGTGCCGAGTTCCATTCCTCTGGCCAGAGGACTTTGACATAAGCCTGGCTTATGAGTTTTAGATCAGTGTGGGGGACAGAACTACCAGCCAACTGATAATCACGGCCCCCTTCACAGTTCCAATCCACTTTCCGTCTCAGCACACCAGAACCGCTAAGAATTCCGAACCACGGTCTACAGACACCTGATTCAAAGATGATCAAATGTGAGATAATTGGGATGGAGTGAGGGAGGGGCTGGCAGGGAGGAAGAGGTGGTGGAAGAAGGGAAAAGGGTGAGGAGAGGGTGTTTTGGAACCGATCACGAACATGTGGAAAATTACTTGGCATGCGTGCAAGTCCAATCAAAGTATAATACACAATAGAAGTGTACCCGGAGAGAACATGGGGGACACACGTCTACGTGTCCTGTATACCTCTGTTGTCATCTTATCATGGGTCGTCCTTTGCATCTTCTTCGCTGTTTTTTTTCTTTAATCTTTAAAGATGAATACCGTGAATGTTAAGAACTACTGAACGACAGCGATGGTGTGGAAAACTTACGTTCCATTTTTTATGGTCATGATGACATTCTTTTCATTCGCCACACCTCTGAGCATTTCCATTTGTAAGTCTGAAGTTTCCTCTAAAAGCCTTTCTTCTTTTGCTTTAAACGTGTTCCTGTTGTATATACATATGTGTTTTGATATCACTTTAGTTACTTACACAAACCAGACGAACGTGTCAGTGCAACCAGAACATTAGAACATTAGTAACCCCAGGCGCTCTGTGTCATTGGCCAAAACCTTACACTTGGCATTTGAATGTCCGCGTGAACCGAACATACAGACTCTGCACGGTGATCAAGTTTCGGCTGAAAATGAAGTTGGGGGGGGGGGGGGGGGGGGGGGGGGGGGGGGTTGGGGGGGGGGGGGGTCGGGGGGGGGGGGGGGGGGGGGGGGGGGGGGTGGGGGGGGGGGGTGGGGGGGGGGGGGGGGGGGGGGGGGGGGGGGGGGGGGGGGGTGGGGGGGGGGGGGGGGGGGGGGGGGTGGGGGGGTGGGGGGGGGGGAGGGGGGGTGGGGGGGGGGGGGGGGGGGGGGGGGGGGGGGGGGGGGGGGGGGGGGGGGGGGGGGGGGGGGGGGGGGGGGGGCGGGGGGGGGGGGGGGGGGGGGGGGGGGAAGAGGGGAGAGAAAAGACAAGGAAAACTGGGGGGGGGGGGGGATGGAACTCCACTTAAAAAAAATTTCTATCCACAAAAGAAAAAAGACGTGGCAAAATTGGAGGTTGGAGAGGCAACACAACAACAACAACAACCACAACAACAACAACACAACAACAACAACAACACCAACAACCACAGCACACACACCACACACACACACACACACACACACACCACACACACACACACACACACACACACACAGAACAAACTGTACAGTACTCTTGTCACGGTAATATTGCTCGACTGAAAATGATCAGCATCAATCCACCCCAACGCTTTGTCCTTGGTCATAGTTCATCCTGGCATCAAGTTCCTTGTAAATCGGTTCAACAATGGTTATTCCTTTCACTCTCTCTCTCTCTCTCTCATCTCTCCCTATCTCACTCTCACTCTCTCCTCTCAATCTCTCACTCTCTGTACGTATGAAATGCACAAGTGTGTGAGATGAGTGTGTGTGTGCGCGCGCGCCGCTGCGCGCGCGTGTGTAGTGTTGTGTGTGTGTGTGTGAGTGTGAGAAGGGGGGGGGGGGGGGCGCGGGTGCTGTGTGTGTTGTAATGTGTGTATCTCGTGTCTGCGACTGTGTCCCCTGGGTCTGTGGTCTGTGTGTGAAACAAAACGATAAAACCTCATTTGGCGAGGTTTAATAGTCAGGATACAACGAACCAAGAGGAACCGTGACAGGTTGCCAGACCTCACACCTATTTCACCCTCACCTCTCCATCACGGCCCCTCTTCATCTCGTCCTAACATATCACATCAAGCAGTTATCACTAAATTAAATATCGGGACATCGCTACTGCTGCTGTGTTGCTGCTGGCCCTTTACAACTACGACTAGCAACCCTCAAATGTTGCTGCTTTTGTTGCTGTTGTTGGCGCTGCCTTGTAACTACTACTACAACCCAATTGTTGCTGCTTTTTGGTTGGCTGGTTGTAGTTGCTGCTGCTGCTGCCACAATTCCTACTGCTACAGTTACTGCTGCTGCTGCAGCAGCTTTATGGTGTTTGCTGTTATTGTTTATGTTCTGCAGCAGCTACCGATAACTTACTTGTGCTTTTCTAGTACTTCTACAACAACAACCACAACTACTACTACTACAAATTCTACTACTACTACTACTACTACTAACGAACTACTACTACTACTACAGCAGCGTCTGTTGCTGCTGACTGCCACTCAACTCAAACTACTACTGCTGGTGGTGTGGTGGTGCTACTGCTACTACTACTACTGCAACTGCTGTCTGATGCAGACTACTACTACCACTAACACAGCTGCATGCTGCTTCTACAGGTACTACTATCCCTTCTTCAACTTCTACAACTCTTACTCACTACTTACTACTACAACTACTACTACTACTACTACTACTACAACTACTACTACTAAGAGTGTATATAATGCTGCTCATGCTACGCTAAATACTCATTACGACAGCTGCTGCTGCTGCCGCTGAGCTGTTGTTTAAAATCATTATTCATACTGCATCTGCACATAATTCTACATCTACTACATTCGATCTGAAGACATGGCGCAGAGTTTTATGGGACAACCATCTCTCCTCCACCAATTTCAACATTTAAACACAGATACACTCAATCTAAATTACGTAGAAAGAAAAAAAAAAAAGACTAATAATGTAGGACCAGTAAGCGAACAGTTAAGCAATAAAAATAAAACCGTACAACGCAAACCAACACATAAAGTACAGGACAAATGTGATATTTAAAACATTGTAGTTCTGACTAACAACCCAGGTTTGGCTGTCTGTCTGTGTGTGTATGTCTTGAGTCAGTCTGAGATTTATCTTTCTTTCTCTCTTGTCGCCTGCCTGTCTGTCTTGTCTGTCGCTCACACACCCACACACACACACACACACACACACACACACACTCACACACCACACACACACACACACACACACACACACACACTCTTCTCTACTCTCTCTCTCTCATACCGCACACACACACGACACACACACACACTGCAACACACACACACGCACACACACACACAACACACACACACACACTCACTCTCTCTCTCTCCTCACTCACATACGCGCTCACACACACACACACACACAGCACACACACACACACACACACACAATCACAACACACAGCACACACGAACACACACAGACACACACGTGTGTGTGCGGTGTGTGTGTGTTGTGTGTGGCGTGTGTGTGTGTGTGTGTGTGTGTAGGAGAGAGAGAGACAGCGACGAGACAGGACACGGAGAGAGAGACAGAGACAGATACAGAAACACGGAGAGAGAGAGAGAGAGAGAGGAGAGAGAGAGAGAGAGAGAGAGAGAGGAGAGAAGAGGGAGAGAGAGAGCGGCGGAGTCGAAAGTACAGGAGGCGCCCTAGTTTTACCTGCGACGGCCGGATCCTCCCCAATGTCTTAAGATGACGTCACTGTGCTACTTGCTGTTGGGCTGCCAGCAGTGAGATACGCTGTGCTTTGGTCTGTCAACAGTGAGCTACGCCGAGCTTTGGCTGTTCAACAGTGAGCTACGCTGTTGCTTTGGCCTGCCACAGTCAGCTACGCTGTGCTATGGCCTGCCAGAGTCCCCGGGGGTTTTTTTCCCCCCCCTTTCCGGGGTTTTTTTAAAAAATTGCTTGCCCCCGGGGGTTCCGGGTTTTTCCCCCAAAAGTGAGTTTATTCGGGGCCCCCAAGGGGGTCCGGCTTTGGGGAAAGGGGTTGGGTTTTTGGCCCTTCCCGGGCCCTGGGGTTTTTTTGGGCCTGCCAGGGGTTTGTTTGTTTTGGGCCGCCACATGGTAGCGTGCGGTAGCTGCACAAAGAAAAAGGGGACATCAGCGACAACAAGGTCGTCACATCAAGGGCGAGAACCGCGTGCACGGTGCCACCGGGGAAGTGATAACATTTCCCTCTTCAGATGCAATCGTGAGTGACTGCAGTCGGAGAGTGAAACAAATTCAAAAGATATTGAAAGAACCCCTCCAACAACATCTTGAAAGAACCCGCCAGACAACATGGACAAACGAATCAAAAGACCACTTTAAAGAACCCCGCCAGACAACATGGACAAACGAATCAAAAGACCACATGAAAGACCCCGCCAGACAACATCTTGAAAGAACCCCGCCAGACAACATGACAAACGAATCAAAGACCACATGAAAGAACCCCGCCAGACAACATGGACAAACGAATCAAAAGACCACATGAAAGAACCCCGCCAACAACATCGACAAACGAATCACAAGACAAAACACGACGAGTTTCGTGATTCAATTCCCATCTTGCGCCGAATTTGATAAGTCATCGTTCGTTTCTTCATTTTCTTGTCCTAAGTGTTGTGTACCTTGCCTGCAGAAGACCTAAGAGGTCGAAACGCGTCGTGTTTTTGTCCTCCAATCCGTTTGTGCATTTATCTGGTGGAGTTATTTCAAATATCTTTAGAAATTTACTTCCTTCATCGCTCAACGCTAAACACTACCCGTGCGGTTATCGCTTATGGTGTGGCCCCACACGCCAGTTAGGATCCCCCCCCCCCCCCTAAATAGCTGTATAATCCATGAAAATGATTGTAAGGTTTACCATAATTTGGAACCAGCATTTAATGTTTAAACTGATAATTGATCAAAAGAACAACTCCCCACAAACTATTTCCCTTGTTGTTTTGGGGGATTTTCCACCCAGGACATCACATCCAGTCTTCAAATACATGACCTTCGCCTTAATTGACGTCACATTTCAGTCCTTTGCACTCACCCGTGACCTTATCTTTGCACCAGGTGGAAGCCAGCCCCCCCCCCCCCCCCCATCCCAAATAACCCCATTGTTTTAATTTCAAATTCTCAGCTTGAAATCACCTGGCTTGTACCTCAATGGCCAAGAAAGAAAATAAAATGAGGAGATTCAACTTTCAGATACAATTTTTTTTCCTTCAAAACAATCAAATTGTGCCTGTTATATAAATACACGAATCCTTATTAAACAAGACCCTGGCGCGTTCATTTTTTCGGTGTGCGACCTGGGGCGCCCCCCCCCCCCCCCCCCCCCCCCCACAAATAAGTGACGTAATCTCTCTCAATCGCGCGGCTGCACTGCTGTTAGTGTGGCTACCATCTCTCACACCTCAAAGCTCGCTCAGCGTACACTCACAGCGCACCTGCTATCGGGGCCAATTCATTCAATGTCGCCCCCTGCGACTGTTAGCGCAAGACTGTGAGCAAACTGAGTGTGATGCGAAAGGGAGATGATTCGAGAGATGAGGGTTGGCGTCAGGAGTAAGGTCCCTGGTATGGTCCCCTCCCCCGAATGCTTGCAACCTTCTGCTCTCTCTTCTCTCTGCCGGGAAGTTTGGACTCGTAGACTATGTTACGTCTTACGGATCTTTTCATTGTGCTTACTTTTGCGTTTGCGTGAAATTGGCTTTGGGAGCGACGTTTCTGAGGTAAGTTTCTTGACTGCTTTGTTGATGTTTTTGTGTTAAGACGATGGTGTTGGTGGCAGAGGTGGTGATAATGATGAGATGATGGTGGTGAGATTGTGGTAGTGGTGGCGGCAACGGGTGATGTCATTCTGTTTTTCTTTCTTTTCTTTTTTTTTTTTTTTTAAAGTGTTTTGGCTTTTTATTTTACTGTTTAGATTCCTGTACACACAGATTCTGGGACAATGTAATTTCATTGTTCATCGCGCGCACGCGCGCGCGTGTGTGTGTGTGTGTGTGTGTGTGTGTGTGATGTGTGTGTGTGTGTGTGTGTGCGTGCGTGCGTGCGTGGGTGCATGCGTGCCGTCTGTGTGTGTGTGTGTGTGTGTGTGTGTGTGTGTGTGTGTGTGTGTGTGTGTGTGTGTGCGCGCGCACGCGCTGCGGTGCGGTATGATTTGGTTTAAACAAATCTTTAATCACAGGTACGTACAATGTTTACACAATACAAAGTGAGCAGCACAAGCTGAACGCTTATAGTGTGCTCTGCAAAATGACAATACACAAATAATTTACCTGGCGGCTACAGTAACACAAATATTACATTATTTATATGAAAACAATTGACAGTTTAAAGTTTATAAATCGCATGAAGAATACAAAAAGAGAACACCCCCGCCCCCCCACCCGTTCCCGGAAAGAGAAAAAATAATTAACAAAAAGAAAGAAAGAAAGAAAAGAAAGAAACGGAGATCAATGAAGAGAGACGATGAGAAACACAGCACAGGCACATCAATTTGCCATCATCACAACCTGAAACAATGGCACACCCCCAGCACAATCCTCTGTTGTCACACCTGAAACCCCAAAAGGCAACACATCTAAAACCGCTTGCTTCGAGAGATAAACCCATGAACGCCTCAAAAATCAATACATTGATATCCATCCGCAGATTACGGTCACCATTTAACAGAGTTCGAACATTTCTGTAGTGTGATGGGAGATCGGAAATAGTATTTGCGCGGGTTTCATTAAAACGAGGACACAACAGAAAATAGTGCTGAGCTGTTTCCTCCCATTGCCACACTCACACAGTGGGTCGTTAAGTAGATGGCGGTTGAACATATCATATCTCAGATCACTGATTCCAAGACGAAGACGGCAATGAATGATTTGGTTCTTTCTCTCGCCAAGGTAAAAGTACGGTGGTATGACAGGATCATCAGCCGATAAATGATGCTTGATTACGCTTAAAGATGAACTGGTTTTAATATGATCTGGGAGACTATTCCATAAGATGTAGTTGAAGGAATGAAGGATTTCCGATATATCTCAGTGTTGCATTTTGGAATTGTTACGCTCTAACGGTCTTCTCCTGTGATAAGGATTCCTGTCCGAAACAAGACCAGGCAGAAGATCAAGTAAATAATCCGGACACAAGCCATTTATCATTTTATAATAATATATAATTTTATGTCTTTTCCTCCTTTCCTTGAGTGAGCAAAATCCAGATTCTTCATATAATTTTTGATGACTTGTTCCACGAACAGCTCCAATAATTGTTCTTATAGCTTCTAAGTGTAAGTTTTCAAGAGAATTGGATTGCATTTCGGAGCAGTTGTCCCACACAACATCTGCATAGTCAAAGATAGGTAATACGAAAGATTTATACATGATTCTAAGGCTCTCCTACTAAATCTATATTTAAAACTTTTCATACAGGAAAGCAGCATAGTTACTTTGTTTCGTATACCATTAATATGTCATCCCACTGCAATTATTTTGAAGTATAAGTCCTAGATGTTTATGTTTGTCTTTGCCTTGAAGATACGTTTGTCCAAATAAAAGGGGTAAAACTAGATGATTGCCCCGTAAAAAGTTAAGTAATTCTGTTTTCTTCTTCACTGAATTTTATTTTCCAGCGCTGCGCCCAAAGATGTATCTTTTGTAGATCAGAATTGATTATTTCTGTGCGAATAGTAGGATCATTAAGTGAGAAGGACATGCTGGTATCATCCGCAAAAAGTTTAACTTTAGATCTTATACCATCTGTAATGTCGTTAATGTAAATAAGAAATAAGAGAGGTCCAAGAACTGAGCCTTGGGGAACTCCTGCAGGGATTCTGACATAGTCTGATTGGTCACCCTTGATTACAACTGCCTGCATGCGATTAGAGAGATAATCGGTGAACCATGCCAACAACGTCCCTCGTATGCCATTGCCTTCAAGTTTACGGATGAGACCTCTATGCCAGACACGGTCAAAAGCTTTAGAAATATCGAAGTACACAGCTTGCGTTGTGATTCCACTATCAAATGAGGAACATAAATCGTTATAGATGCATAATAACTGATTGACTGTGGAATCACCGGGGATATAATCCGGATTGGGAAGGTGAAATGATATCATTTGACAATAAAAAATCGAAAACTTGCTTGTGGATACATCTTTCCAAAACCTTCCAACGCAGCTGAGCAAAGAGACTGGGCGATAGTTGTTACAAAGTTCCTTCGATTCTTTTTTATGTAGTGGACTTACATGGGCTGTTTTCCAGACGTTTGGAAACTTTGCTTCAATCATACTTCTGTTAAAAAATGGTAGTCAAGGGATCCAATATAACTGGAAGAGATGCAATCAACAACCTGTTGTGAACCAAATCAGGCCCTACTGCTTTATTTTTGTTCAGATTCAAGATGACATCCTTAACATTAGTAGCTGTCAAAGAAACGTCTGTAATCTCTGGAACTATGAATGGTACATCTGGTACTTCATCATCATCATTTTCCAAAGTGGACTGAGCAATGAAATATTATTAAAAGCGTTCGCTTTGTCCGTATTGCTATAGTTTACAATGCCATTACAAACAATTGGAGGTATTTCGTTCGAGTCAATACCTTTCTTTTTAAAAAAAGATTTTACCAGATGCCACCATTCTTTTTTACCAAATTTGTGGAGTGAGAAACCTTATTGTCTAATTCAGCAACATAGTCAAGTTGTCTTTGTCTTTCTCTTGATGTCACGTAATTCCGAAATCGACGAAACCTGCACCAATCTTCTGGATCATTGGTATGTTTAGCTATACTGTGTATTGTTTTACGTTCCTCTATTAACAGTCTTATTTTCATCAGTCATCCAGGGGACGTCGTCAGGACGTACAGTAATAACTTTAGACGGCATGCATAGTTTCGCTTTTCCATTAATATTTTTGAAAACATTTCGGCACTTTGATCTACTGATCTGTTGTGAGTAACGTCGTCCCAGTTGACAGTGCCTAACAGGTCACAAAAGCGATCTGCATTTAGCTTTCTATAATTAAGTATGGTCCTTTAAATGGCTGGTTCTTGACCACAGTATGTCTAATCATAGCGCAAGGAACACTATGATCACTGCAAATAGCTGGCAAAACATCAGTGGATGTTACAATGTTAGGGCATTGTGTGAGAACCAGATCCAAACACGTTGCACTCGACTCTGTAATCCTTGTGGGTTCATTAATAAATTGAGTGAGCCTGTATCGATTAATGATTCCAAGTAAGTACGGTGAGGGTGTCGTAAGGAAATCACTATTGAAGTCACCAAGAATAATAAATTTTAATGAAGTATTATTTACCTTACGAATGCTTTCTTCTACTGATCCCAGTAACTTACAGGGGAACTTGGAGTCGATAAAATGACCCAACCCGTAGACTACTTTGGCCAAGCTTTGTCTCGACCCATACAGCTTCAAGGTCATTAATATAGAGAATCTGGTCGAGGTTTACAAACTAAGTTATTTTTAACATAAATAGCAACTCCACCATGTGGGTCATTTGGTCTGTCACACCTGACTGGTGGATAAAATTTGTCATATGTATTGAGTCATTCTTGACCGAATCTGATAGCCATGTTTCTGATACTGTGATAATGTTCGAATCTATTATATTCTGCT
>JAFLJL010004201.1:35317-45317 GCA_018398815.1 Conus ventricosus | reverse complement strand
GAACTTGCCTTGTCTGTGCTTCCGTTCATTGTAAAGCCGGAGGCCAGGAGAGTCTGGCATGGGCATGTCTTGAGCACCGGTAACTGGGTTCCTAGCTGTCTTCCCATCAGTGTCTGGCTGGCAGAGAATCTCCTTTACACAGGTGTCGTGCAGTGCGCCAGGAGTCCCAGGAATGGAGCGTTGTTCTGTAACACATAGACACAGACACGCACGCACGCACGCACGTGCGCGCACGCGCACACACACACACACACACACACACACACACACACACAACACACACACATACACGCACGCACGCACGCACGCACGCACGCACGCACGCACGCACGCACGCACACACACACACACACACACACACACACACACACACACACACAGGTGCACGTGCTCACACGTCCAACGAGGAAATTACTTTGTCCCAGAATCTTTGTGCACAGGCATCTAAACTGTGACAAAAAGCCGAACGGTTCACACACACACACACACACACACACACACACACACACACACACACACACACGCACACACACACACACACACACACACACACACACACACACACACACACACACACACACACACACGTTTTGCAGTCTATGTCGTGGCGAACTGAAGATTAGCTGAAACCTTCCTTGAGTGGGAATTCTGTGAAGAAAGTGCCGCTGAACTGTGTTCTATTTAGCCTGACACATCTTTAAATCGGATTTTGAGGTGAAAATGCTCTTTGTTGTGTCGATGATTGTTGATGAAAAGACAAAACAAAGCAAAGCAAAGCCCTTTCCCCGTCTATGTCGTGGCGAACTGAAGATTGGCAGAAGCCTACCAAGAATAGAATTATCGGAAGGAAGTGCTCCTGAACTATGTCCTATTTTAAGACACCATAACTATTGTCAGAGATTTAGAGGCGAAAATGCTCTCCATTTTGTCAATGATTTCAACACTTGATCGAGTCATGAAAATTCGGAGTTCTGTCCATCTTGTGACATAGTCTAGTACCAGGACATCAGGTTTTGTTTTGCTTGCCGAATTCCACGAAGTCCACCCCAATCAACTGTAAAGGTGTGTGTGTGTGTGTGTGGGGTGTGTGTGAAGGGGTGGGTGGGTGGGAGTGGGGCGCTGGGGGGTGGGGGGGGGCGTTGCTGCCAGAATTAAGAAGGAAAGAAAGACTCTCTGCGCTGGTCTTTTCTTGATTCTGCTCACGACGCTTCTCTTGTAGCTGGCGAACAGCAAACACCACCATGTCGGTTGTGCCCCTGCCTGAGCAAAAACCCGCACTGTGATTAGGGACGATGGAGTCAACTATGTGGGTGTGATTTAGGGACGATGGAGTCAACTATGTGGGTGTGATTTAGGGACGATGGAGTCAACTATGTGGGTGTGATTTAGGGACGATGGAGTCAACTATGTGGGTGATGAGTCTGTTCTGTTCGAAATGCCCCTCTGGCAAGAATCTGTCCTGAGATACGCAAGAGGGAATTCCCACGATGCTTGTCACAGGGCGCTTTATCGCCCTCCCTCTTGCAGATGTGTACACTGGAGGCGTCTTTGTGAAGTCTTGGGGCACTTCTCCCTTTCACCATATAGAACTGGAACAGGTTGGTCAGCTTTTCCAGGAGCACCTCGCCTCCATTCTTGTAGATGCCAGCTGGAAATCCATCTGCTCCTGCTGCTTTCCCGGACGTGATCTGGCAGTGGGAGACTGTCATGGTGATGCGGACGTGAATGTCGGGCAGTGGGAGACTGTCACGGTGATGCTGGACGTGATGTCTGGCAGTGGGAGACTGTCAGGGTGATGCTGGACGTGATGTCTGGCAGTGGGAGACTGTCATGGTGATGCTGGACGTGATGTCTGGCAGTGGAGACTGTCGGGGTGATGCTGGACGTGATGTCTGGCAGTGGGAGACTGTCGGGGTGATGCTGGACGTGATGTCTGGCACCATGTGACGTGCTGTCTGGCAGTGGGAGACTGTCATGGTGATGCTGGACGTGATGTCTGGCAGTGGGAGACCTGTCATGGTGATGCTGGACGTGATGTCCTGGCAGTGAAGACTGTCAGCATGGTGCTGGACGTGGTGTCTGGCAGTGGGAGACTGTCATGGTGAAGTGGACGTGATGTCTGGCAGTGGAGACTGTCATGGTGATGTTGGACGTGATGTCTGGCAGTGGGAGACTGTCATGGTGATGTTGGACGTGATGTCTGGCAGTGGAGACTGGTCATGGTGATGTTGGAACGTGATGTCTGGAGTGGAGACTGTTCATGGTGATAGCTGGACATGATGTTGCAGTGGGAGATGTCCTGGTGATGCTGGACGTGATGTTCTGGCTAGTGGAGACTGTCAGGGTGGTGCTGGAGTGATGTCTGGCATGGGGGACTGTCAGGGTGATGCGGACGTGATGTCTGGCAGGGGAGACTGTCATGGTGATGATGGACATGATGTCTGCAGTGGGGAGACTGTCATGGTGAGCTGGACGTGATAGTATGGCAGTGGAGGGATCTGCATGGTGGTGCTGGACATGAATGACTGGCAGTGGGAGACTGTCATGTGATGCTGGTCTGATGTCTGGCAGTGGGAGATGTCATGTGATGCTGGAGTGATGTCTGGCAGTTGGAGGACTTTCATGGTGATGCGGGACTGATGTTGGCAGTGGGTGAGAGACTGTCTGGTGATGCTGGACGTGTTGTCTGGACAGTGTAGGATTTCAGGGTGGTG
The DNA here is from genome assembly GCA_018398815.1 of Conus ventricosus. Classification (NCBI taxonomy): domain Eukaryota; kingdom Metazoa; phylum Mollusca; class Gastropoda; order Neogastropoda; family Conidae; genus Conus; species Conus ventricosus. The sequence goes on along the minus strand of JAFLJL010004201.1, from coordinate 42,603 downwards.
CTGGGTCGTTATGTGGCGTGGAGACTGTCAGGGTGATGTGGAGTGATGTCTGGCAGTGAAGACTGTACAGGTGTTTGTGGACGTAGAGGTTGGACCAGTGACGTGATATTGGCAGTGGGAGACTGTTCAGGGTGATGCTGGACGTGTTGTTGGTCAGTGAAAGGACTGTCAGGGTGTGCGGGACCATGTGTCTGGCAGTGGGAGTCTGTCAGGGTGGTGCTCGACGTGATGTTGGCACCAAGTGAACTGTGATATTGGCAAGTGGGAGACTGTCAGGTGATGCTGTTTCGTGAGGGTTGGCACCACGTGACGTGATATCTGACGATAGTTGGGTGTGATGTCAGGGTGTAGATGATGCTGGACGTGATGTTCTGCCACAGTGACGTGATATATGGAGTGGGAGACTCGTCACGGGTGATGCTCTGGACGTGATGTTCTGGCCACCATCGTGACGTGATATTGTCAGTGGGAGGACTGTCTGGGTGATGTGGCACGTGATGTCTGGACCCACGTGAGTGATATCTGGCAGTGGGGAGACTGTCGGGGAAAAGTGGACTGATGTTGGCACCGTGACGTGATATATGGCAGTGGGAGACTGTCAGGGTGATGCTGGGACGTGATGTTGGCTCCATCGTGGACGGTGATATTTTGGCAGTGGGAGGGGACTGTCAGGGTGATTGCTCGGACGTGAGGTTTGTGGCCACAGTACACTAGTGTCTCTGCTCCATAGCGGTTGCAGTGTGGAATATCCCGCCTGACCTGCAAAAGTGCCGGTCGGCTCAGAATGATTCCCCGTATGACTGAGGGAACTGGGAATGAGGTGGACGTTCATCGCAAAGCAGAGCCGTCCTCAGAGGTGAGGCTTGCTGCCTGTTGCTATGTTGCTTTTTAAGAGGTGGGGCGGGGGGTGTCAGGTCAGTCCACTGAGACCATCCCTTCCCCCACCCCCGCATCGTGACCTGCACGGAGACAAGGAACACAGAGAAGGGGGCGGTAGTGGGGGGCAAGGGGTAAGGGAGCTGACAAAAGTACCACTGAGTAATCCAGAGCTATGGTCTGTGATGTCATGACCTTTTTCATTACCCGACTTTGCGCGCGAAACCCTTCCCGCCATTCGCCAACCCATTACCTTCTCCCCCGTTATACTGCTATTATTTTCCCCTTCCCTTGGGAAGCAAGGGGCCTGTTTACTACGTTCACCGTAGACTCAGAGTAGAATTCAGACTCTGAGTTTAATGTCACAATAAGGTTACGGGTCTGTGGAACGCACGTTATTGTCATCAATAAGGCCTAAGGGTCTGTTAGAACACATCTTATCTATGAGTAATATATAATGGGGTGCCATAATTCCTTGGAGGCCATTCAGGGAGCTGATATTGTCTTTTCAAATTCTTGCAATCATGAACGTATTTCTGAATTATAGAATTTGGGATATCGTTGCCGATTTCGCTTGGACGTGGACTTTGCGGTATGGGTTTGGAAGTATGTCTGACTAGATGTCCTGTCGCTTTGCAGGTATGGGTCTGGCAAGTTCTGTTGGATAGTGCTCTGTTCAGCGACAGTCAGAGCAGTCAGTATCTAGTGCAGCTGTTCCAGAAAATGACGTTTCCATATTTGACACTCCATCAATGCTGAGCATTACCTGTCTCTCTTGTTAAGTGTTCGTGTATCTTACCCCTATTCTATTTGTAGTGTTCGTGTATCTTCCCTTTCTCTTTGTAGTATTCGTGTCTCTACCCTTTCTATGTGTAGTGTTCGTGTATCATACACTTTCTATTGTGTAGGTTCGGGAATTAACCTTTCGATTTGTAGTGTTCATGTGATCCACCCCTTTCTGTTTGTAGTGTTGTGTATTTACCCGCTTTCTCTATGAATAGGTCTGAGGACTGCGCCAAGTCTGATGAGATGAGTATCGTCTCTGTTCGAAGTATTATCGTTTACACATTTGGGTTATAGTTGATAGTTTCAGTAAGTCACTGTGCAAAATCCAGGTCTCGAAGTGCTTTTTTGGTGTTTCCAGAAGTCTGTCTTTCAGGGGATTCCAGCTATTTATCCTTGATTGGACATATATGTTTTCGATATTAAGAGTCGATTGATTTGTTTCAGATGTGATTATGATTCCAGTTTATGATAATATTATGACCGCATGGACTGCAAGTCGTCAGTCCTTATAGCCAGTGTGCAGGGTCTCCTCCGACTGGTGTTTGTCTTAGCCATTCGTGCCAACGGCCTGGAAATGCACAAGCTTTAACGGCAGTGTGGATGTGGAGGGTTGGAGAAGAGACGGAATATGTAGGTTGTCGTGCGACTAAAGAGAGCGCGAAAAACGGTAGGAACAGAGAGAGAGAGAAAAAAAAAAAAAAACCCAACCAACAAAACCTAAATCACAAACAAGCAATAAAAAACCAAAAACAAACAAGCATTAACCGTGTCTGTGGACAATATGCCAGATTCCATCTGTCATACAGAATAATGAAACTATCACGTGCGTGGCAGAATGTATAGGCCAATTTACCCCCCCCTACCCCCTCACATTCTCTCCTTTTCCCATCCCACCCCTCTCACCGCTGCGTCCCAGATTTGACTGCCCTCGAGCTCCCGCCGTCTCCCCCTCCCTCTCTCCCATACTACTTTCTTAATCATCTTACTGTGCGCTGCATTTCCTGTGCCGTTGTCGGCCTGATTGAAGTTGTGGGTGTATTGGTGCAAGCGGCCCTAGTAAAGTGTGGTCTCTCAGACTGCGTTGTTTATGTCACTCAATCAAGGCTTGTTTACTCAGGTCCTTTACTTGGTTGTCGGTTGTTTGTCGGAATCGCGTGCATATTCTTTTTTTTCTCTCTCAGAGTGGAGGAGGGAGAGTGGAGAAGGAGGAAGGGATAGGAGGGAGAGGAGACGGAGGAAAGGAGGAGGGTTGAGGCAGAGGCCGGATAGGAGGAGGGAGCGGAGGGAGGAGGAGGAAGGAGGAGGGAGGAGGAGAGGAGGGAGGAGGAGGGAGGAAGGTGAGGAGGGAGAGAGGAGGGAGGTGGAGGAGGAGGGAGAGGAGGGAGGAGGAGGGAGGAGGGGATTGGAGGGACAGGTGGGAGGAGGGACAGAGAGGAGGGAAGGAGGAGGGAGTGAGGAGGCAGGGGAGGGTCAGAGGAGGGAGGGAGTGGAGGAGGGGGTGGGAGAGGAGGGAGGAGGAGGAAGGAGGAGTGGAGGAGGGAGAGGAGGAGTGAGGGAGGAGGGAGCAAGGAGAAGGCGGAGGGAGGAGGGAAGGAGGAGGGAGAGGCAGGGAGGAGGCAGAGGAGGAAGGGAGGAGGTGAGGAGGGAAGGAGGAGGGAGAGGAGGGGAGTGAATGGAGGATGGGAGAGGAGTGGAGAGGAAGGAGGAAGGAGGAAGGAGGAGGGAGGAGGAGGGAGGAGGGAAGGAGGAGGGAGGAGGAGGAGGAGGGAGAGGGAGGGAGGAGGGAGGGAGGGAGGAGAAGGAGGGGGAGAGGAAGGAGGAAGGATGGAGAGAGGAGGAGAGGAGGGGAAAAGGAGGAGGGAGAGGGGGAGGAGGAGGGAGGAGGAGGAGGAAGGAAGGAGGGAGGAGGAGAAGGAGGATGGGAGGAGAGGAGGAGGGAGGAAGGGAAGGAGGAGGGAGAGGAGGGAGGAGGAGGGAGCGGAGGGAGGAGGGATGAGGAAGGAGGAGGGGAGGAGGGAAGGAGGATGGAGGAGAGGATGGGCGAGGAGGGAGCGGAGGGCGGAGGAGGGGGAGAGGACGGAGTTGGGGGAGGAGGTCGGGAGGAGGGAGGAGGGAGGCGGAAGGAGGAGGGAGAGGAGGAGAGGAGGGAGCGGAGGGAGGGTAAGGAGAGGGAGGAGGATAGGACGGAGTAGAGGAGGGCGGATGGGAGGAGGAGGGAGAGGGCTGGAGGACGGAGGACGGGAGGGGGAAGGAGGAGGAAGGAGGGAGAGGAGGGAGAGGGAGGGAGGAGGAAGGAGGACGTGAAGGAGGAAGGAGGGAGGGAGGAGGGAGGAGGAAGGAGGAGGGAGAGAAGGAGGAGGGAGGATGGGAAGAGGCGGGTGGAGGAGGGTAGGAGAAGGAGGAGGAGGAGGGAAGGGAGAGGGAGGAGGGAAGGAGGAGGGTGGAGGGAGGGGAGGGAGGAGGGAGCGGAGAGAGAAGGATGGAAGTGAAGGCAGGCAGAAGAGTCGGACGAAGTTATCAAAGGAGTGAGAAGACGGAGAGAGAGAGAGAGAGGGAGAGAGAGAGGGGAGAGGATGAGGGAGGAGGACGAGAGGAGAGGTGAGGATGAGAGGAGAGAGTGCAGAGAGGAAGAGAGAGGAGAGATGAAACGAGAGAGAAGAGAGAGCGCGTGAAGAGACGAGAGAGAGCTTGAGAGTGAGAGAGCAGAGGGAGGAGAGATGAGAGCCAGAGCGCGAGAGAGGAGATGAGAGAGAGAGCGAGAGAGAGAGCGGGAGAGGAGAGCGAGGGGAAGCGTAGAGAGGGAGAGAGAAGAGAGAGAGAGAGAGAGAGGAGGAGAGAGTGAGAGAGAAAGAGAGTGATGAGAGAGAGCATGGAGAGAGAGGAGAAGAGCAGTGGGGGAGGAGAGAGAGAGAGACAGGCGATTGATGGAGAGCGTGAGGAGAGAGAGACTCAAGGACTCAAGACTCAAAAACTTTATTTACTCAAGGCAATAGAGATTTTAGGCAGTGCTAGTATTCGCAATCTGTCCTTGCTATTCTACAAATTCAACTATAACACCATGCACATATTTAATATTGGTAGAAACCAACAATAAGTGAAGCACATATAGCAACATTATAATAATAACAATTAACAATAGTTACTAAGAATAAATAAGTGATACAAAAATAAAAAAAAATAAAAAAATTCCATACAAAATTACACAAACAAAATCGAGACGTAGTGCGCGCTCACATGCACGCACACGCCCCACATGCACGCACGCACGTCCACCCACCCCCCAACCCACACGAACTCACACCCACACCCACCCACACATTCATACTACACATTTTCATAAGCTATAGATGAAAGCAAACATAAAAGTAGGGCGTTCAGACTGGTTCAAAAGGTTAGATATAATGTTCAAGTAAATGTTTATGTATTGCTGATTTGTAGGACGCAGCAGTGCTTGACATGTTTTGGCAGATGGAGATGAGAGTTCACACGATGGACCAAAAAAATGCAAACTGATTTGAAGACAATATCCAATGCGGACACGTGGGTAAAATGTAATTATTTGAATCATATCGACGTTGTGGCCCAAGTGGATAAACTCAGCAAGGATATGTTGGCGCCATTGTTTTGCATGGACTCTTTAATCATTAGTTCTGCACTTATTATAGAGCTATCAGTTGGCTTCCTGCAGTCGGTTAGAATCATTAGTTTTGCGAATTTGCCCTGTGGTTGATAGAAACATGTCGCGGGAAAGAATCAGCTTAATCACCTTCTTTGCATGAGAGTTGTATCTTTTTTATGTGATTTTCACAGGCACCACTTCAGACAGTGGTGGACGCCTAGTTGAATGTGAGAAAGGCATATGGGATTCAAAAATAATTTCCGGATGTGTGTTAACATAATAACTGAGTTTATGGAGCAAAACAATGCGAGCCAAATGTTGGCAAACATGATTTATATGTGATTGCATTTAAAATTATCATCAATAAAATAAAACAACTTCTACAGTGACATAAAGACACGGTGTTCCGGTTAACTGCCTGATCAGGTTTCACTCCATTTAGTTAGGCTTCGAAAATAAGATTGCTGTCGTGATTGTTTCTGTCTCGATGACTAGGACCTTACATTTTGTTTGTGCGGACTTTATTACAGGACCATTCGGTTTTTCGGTTGCAACATTCTAAGACATCATTTCATAATTTGTTTGTAACAATATTTTGTACAGACATGATGTTTGGATCACTACATTGAGAGAACTGTTTCAGCGAAACAGATCACAGATGACATCTTTGTGAGATATTGATGATGGTAGGTCATTTAATAAAATATAAGATGGAGAAGTGTTCCAGGACAGAGCTGTGGAAACGCCAAGCTCATCTTCCTTCGAGGAAAAAGTACCGTTTATGGTAAACACGCTGGGTCTGTTTTTAAAGATATGACTGAATACGAAGGTGACTACTGCCGGAGAGGATTTTGACCATATCTGCACGCTCATGTTGTTTAATAATTTGTTCGTGGTCGAACAAGGTAAGACTTTGTGTTTGTCGCTTTTTCGTTAGTAGGAATCGAGAGGAAAACAGCTTCCAGTGAGTTTTCTTTCGTGATGGTGATAGATGTATCTGTGGGCGTGTTAAGGCTCGTGTGGCATGAGTGATTTCGGCGAAAGCCTGTACTGAAATGGGTGTTTGGAAACAGTTTGTGTGCTTCCATATGTTTAGTTAGTTTGTTTGTGAAATATGATCTCAAGAGGTTTCGACAACGGAATATAGATAAGAGATATTGGTCTTAAAATTGTTTTTTAAATCAGTGAGATCTTGATTTGGGTAAGGGTATGACTTTTGCTGCCTTTGATCCACTTGGGAAGACTTGATGAATCAATACACAAATTATACCTAAGTAAGGGTATCAACAATGTAAGGGAGAGCAAGCTCTTGGAGTATAAGAAGCATTTAAGTTATCTGGACCACAGGCTTTTGTATTTTTAGTTTTGAAAAATTAGGGAACAACTTCATTAATAGCAAGCAAGGGGATGGATAAATGAATCTCTAGGATTCAATCGTTCTTGCAAAACAATTGGAGAAGGATGGGAGGTCTCAAATCGATAAAGTATGTGACACTGGCAGTGTTTGTACTGATTCAGTTATCTGTTGGAATGATTGTTGAAAGTGTTAGCAGACCACATAGTCCGCTATAGTAGTAGTATTATTGATTTCTTTCTCGACTGTCAGTTATTGCATTAACAGATCACTGTCTAGTAAGTAAATGGTTAGATGCTGTATCCCTGTTTGCGTTATACAGTTTTCTAAAAATGCCTCAGATTTTGGTTTTTCTAATTGATTGATACTCTGTTTCTCTGCTTTTTATTATTCATCCTACTTTTTTTGCGGTTTTAAGTGCATCCCTTAGTGCCTTTTTATAATAAGTCTTGTGTAGCCAGCTGCGAAGCAACTCTGTGTGTTTTACCTTTGTCTTCTAAGTGGGGCATGTTTATCAAGATTGCAGAGAAAGCTATTATACCAGGTATTATACGCGTCTTTTGGATCTGTGTAATTGAGTACGACTGTAGAAGGAGCTAAGCTAAGTGGGATGGGAAAAAATTCATCCTACTGAAATTTTTGAAGAGCGAT